>BQNB010009835.1:61968-85679 GCA_026074375.1 Tanacetum coccineum
GTGGCCGGGTAATGCGAATATGGCATTCGACTTACGGCCGACGGAAGACGTACCTCCGTGGCCGGGTAATGCGAATATGGCATTCGACTTACGGCCGACGGAAGACGTACTTCCGTGGCCGGGTAATGCGAATATGGCATTCGACTTACGGCCGACGGAAGACGTACTTCCTTGGCCGGGTAATGCGAATATGGCATTCGAATTATGGCGGATGGAAGACGTACTTTTGTGGCCGGGTAATGAGAATATCGCATTCGACTTACGGCCGACGGAAGATGTACTTTCGTGGCAGGGTTATGCGAATATGGCATTCGACTTACGGCCGACGAAAGACGTACATCCGTGGCCGGGTAATGCGAATATGGCATTCGACTTAGTACCGGACTTGCAATGCCTCTTACATACTTTCTATATCCGGAGATACTTACGTGACATGTATGAAGATAATTATAATGGTATCGTTATACCCCTATAGTCCCCCAAGTTTAATGGTGCTATGTTATATTAGTAGTATTAAACTTGCGGACAAAGTATCCAGAAAACATGAATAATTTTAGCACCTACCCCAATCAGGCCGTGGCACGCGTAACACAGAGCTTACTAGAAAGGTGGCTGGTTCATATACCCTAATGTGTTATGCACGAAACTTGTAGCCTACTAGGAAACAGCGGTCAACTATGTGCGATATGAATTTAAACACAAGGTGTTTGTTTATTTATTATGCCCCGATTTTGGGAATTTAACTCCGTACATTAGGAAGGTAGTGGATATGAATTAAAAGTAATATGATTTAACTAATAATAGGAATAAGAACGTGTACAACAAATGTTTTCACGTTTATGTAAGTAAGCCTTGCACGCCCCCTTCACGCCTCCAGAAGTGCTAGTTACATATAGGACCACGTAAGCCATAAAAATAACCGAGGCATGGTCATGTGTCATAATGATGACAGCTAAAAAACTTTCCATGGATGCATTGATAAAGAATGAAAAGTACTCGAGTTAGTTTATACGCGGATCTACATGAGTTGACCGGTGATCAAAATAGTTAGCTGCGGTTTTCCCCCGACTGGGAGTACAAATGTTGACTCCAAATGTATAATCTTAAATACTCATTAAGAGCTCAATGGGCGCATGGAGGGGTTGTAGCCCTGCGTCTCCATGCTTGGGTAAGCAATGTAAGTCGTTATGACAAAAGAGCGGATGTCCACTGCGTTGGTAAGTGGAACATGCCGTGTGGATAAAGGTTCCGCGGCTCATGATGTTCGTCATTGTGAAGTAAACTTCCAAGTGTAAGGTACAAAGACTTTGGAAGCGTCCAAGTTCGTTGGCCGGTGATTTACCTCCGGAAGGCTCGAGGCCGCAATGGTGATGCGGTTGGTGACCGCGGATACCAAAGAGGAAAACATGTCTGGGCGTGCGGACAAATAATTGTAAATCATCACCCCCACATAAATCGCATAATCTTTGCAAATGAGGGATACATATGAAAAATAATATTTGCTAAACCATTTAATATGGCAAGCCGTTGTATGCGACGTTTTTACCAAGTCATGGCTTAATCAAAAAATTATATTGTTTCGTGTTGAAACAATTTTTTTGTTTTGTTTTATTTTTTTTAAATGTATATCAAATATGGTAAACACCGACTAAGGAAGCACGGCCACGACATAATTTTTTGAGCGGACCATAAATATAAATAAGCCGGGCCGCGACATAATTTTAAAGAGGTTGGGCCGCGACACATTATTAAGAGGCCGGACCGACCCATGACGGAAGTCGGGCTCACGGACAAAAATATAAGAGTCCCTTTAAAATAATCTTTGCAAAATAATGTTTGCATAATAATATTTACAAGGGATAATTGCAAATATGGAAAAATATATGAATGAAATCTTTTTACCAAATTAAAAAATATTGGTAATATCTTGTTACCAATTTAAAAAGATATGGATAAAATCTTTTTATCAAATTAAAAAATATTGGTAATATCTTGTTACCAATTTAAAAAGATATGAATAAAATCTTTTTATCAAATTAAAAAATATTGGTAATATCTTGTTACCAATTTAAAAAGATATGTAAAATATCTTTATCAAATTAAAAAATCCATGTGACAAAAATTGCCATTCGTGATAGACGGAGGTTTCGGTAACCATTTGTGAGTATGCGATGCTAAAGAATTTCATTTTGTACTTGGTTTGTTTCTCAAGATAAACATCTGACCTAACTTTTGTTCTTAAGCCCCACTGAGGTTGGTGTAATTATAAACATCTGCCATTCGTGCCCTTTTTTCGTCACAAGATATCAAAACAAGAGTTTGTAACTTGTTTTATGTGGAAGCTATCAAGCTTTTTGAAAAAATGCAATAGAAAATTATATGACCAGAAGCATGAATTTTTTAATTTTCATGGAAGCGAAGACGTTATGAAGATAAATAAGGGGTACTTACAAATCTCATGTTGTCAGGACATATATACACTAAGCATAGTTTGTTCGGGTCCCACGGATGGCGCCAACTTGTTAAAGCATAATTTGGTTAGGCTGGTCTGGACGAGTCTCATGGTGTCTCGTCATTTTCCCGAGCCTTGAATAGTGCTACACACAAAGAAGAACCGGTTAGAAGAGGACCCGAGGCTGGAGCCCCGGGATCCACCCTCCGACGTTCAAGTCAGAATAGTATAAGCATATAGTAAAGAGGTGGTAAAGAATAACCTGTCTAGGTAGGATGATCCTACCCCTGTATATATAGTGTATGGATTAGGGTTACGTAGGATGTGGGCCACCCTTTTATCGGGTTCGGCCCATTCCGGACTATACGCCAACATTTGTATAGCTGAAATTGGTTCGTGTTCGTTTCTAAAGTCAGTCGTATTTGTATTGTAGACTTGTTATCACAATACAAATCAGCTCGTATCATGTTATTAACATTCAAATCACGCATTATCTTAACAATCCACATCACCTCACAAGTAGCAGCTGCCATTGTTTCCTTCTTGCTCTTCCATGAAACCAAACAACCATTAACAAAAACACAATACCAATAAACAGATCTCCTAGTAACAAGGCATTTAGCCCAGTCAGAAACACATAATGCAACAACATTAAAACCACTATTCCTTTTTGAAAATTGAATACCACTACCAGGGGCAACATTTAAATACTTTAAAAGACTTAAAGCTATATCAAAATGTGACGTCAATGGAGAGTGCATATTCAAATATCAAGCTTAGTTAAAGTAAGATTGATCAGTTTGCCAACCAATCTTTGTTAGTTTGGAAGATTGACCAAAAACTTTTCATTTTCGGCTTCTTTATGCGCAAGCACAATATTTTCAGGTAAGGGAGTCAACACATGCCTACAAGCCAATAAACCAAACTCATGAAGAAATTCAAGACAATACTTTCTTTGAGACTAACACAAGCCATTACTTGTTTTAACACTTTAATTCCCAAAAAAATATTTTATCTCACCCAAATCTTTGATTTTAAACTTATTAATCAAAAACTATTTGAATTTATTTATCTAATTTTCATCACTACGTGTGATGATAATCAAATTAACATATACTAATAAAAACAAAGAAAACTTTTCATTATTTTTAAAAAACAGTAAGTGATCATTCTTAGACTGTTCAAAACCATTTTCTTTAAGAGCCTCAAACAGTTTATGATTCCACTGTCTTGGGCTTATTTCAACCTATACAAAGACTTTTTTAGTCTACACACTTTGTTATCAGATGGATTAAAAATTCATTTGGAGGCAACATGTATACTTCCTCATTCAACTCACCATACGAAAACGCATTATTAACATCTATTTGAAAATTATTCCAATTATTTTGAACTGCAAGACTTAAAAGACATCTAAAAATTCCCAATTTACCACAGGACTAAAGGTTTCTTCATAATCAATCTCTTTTTTTTACCAAAACCTTTAGCCACACGTCTTGCCTTATATATCTATCAATTTCACCATCAGACATGTATTTAATTCAAAACACCCATTTACTTCCTATAGACTTTAGCTATTAAGATTAGGCATAAAGCAACAATATTCAGCACTTAAAAATGTATGATTAACATATCTATTAAGCCTATATTTCACTTTATTGTCTAACACATACTTATTTAACTTAGCATGAAACTTTGAAGACCTACTAGATCTTCTTAACCCAATACTTGCTTCCTCTGTTTGATTTTCAAACAAAATTTAGAAAATAAGAACCTGTTCACTTGTACGAACATTTCCCTGAGATTCATTATTATCATCTAAAGGAGTTGCAGTGTTTAAACCATCATGTCTAGGTTGATGTATGTTTGAGTCAAAACATGAGTATGGTATTTATTCATCATACTCATGTACACCCAAAATACAATCAAGACCTGGTTGATGAACACCACCTTCTCTACGAGATGGTCCTCCCTTATCATCATAAGGACTTGTGGAAGATTTGGCTTTTATTTCAGACTCCACAAAATAAAATAAATAAATTTGTTACCCCAAACTCAAAAAAAATTTGTTCAACCTCAAATTGAACACTCATTTTATAAGGAAAAATGGTTTCATAAAACTTAACATCCCTTGAAAATAAAACTCTTCTATTTTCAAGACTAAACAACTTATATGCTTTTTTTCCACTAGCATAACAAATTAAGACACACTTTTCAGATTTGTTTGAAAACTTATAAGACTCTTTAACAATAGCAACAAAAAGCAAACAACTAAAACTTCTAAGGTGAAAAAGGTTAGGTTCCTTATTATTAACCAAAGAGAAGGGAAATTTCTCATTTAAAATAGAGGAAAGAAGCATGTTAATCAAATAAGTAGCGGTTAAAATACACTCAAACTAAAAATAAAGAGGTATCCCCCCTGAAACATAACGCTTGTGGCTACATTAAGCAGATGCCTATGTTTTCTATCACCAATTCCATTCCGCTAAGGTGTATAAGCACAAGTGGTTTGATGAAGAATCCCTATTGTTTTAGAAAAAATCATTCATTTTTTGATTACAAAACTTAATTCCATTATTAGACCTTATTAATTTAACCTTTTTATTAAAATGTGTAAAAACCAAGTTGTAAAAACTAACAAACATTCCAAAAACTTCATCTTTAGTTAGCAAATACAACCAAACACACCTGCTAAAATCATCAACAACAGTAAAAAAAATACCTAAACCCTTCCCCGCAAACCACCTTGTAAGGTCCCCAAACATCAAGATGTATAAGTTGTCGAAAAACAGTTGATTTATTTTCACTTAAAGAAAAGAATCCTTGGTCTGTTTTGCCTTATGGTAGATTCAAACGGACTATCATGATCAACTTTAGTCAAGTTTAAAGATCCTTTTAACAATTTTAAAACTTCATTAGTAGGGTGACCCAGGCTACAATGCCAAACTTCCTTAGAAACATGATAAGAAAAAAGTTACTATTATTACTAACAACAAACATATTATACCTTTTATCAAATAAGTACAAACCACCAATTTCACTACCAATCCCCAGAACTCTTTCATTTTTCAAATCCTGAATATAACATTTAGTCTCATCAAAACCAACACTTAATTTTATATCTTTAATCAAGTTATCAACAGATAATACTAACTGTGTATTCAGGAACCACGAGAACATTAAACAATATTACATCATCATTAAGTCGTAATTTTGGCAAGAGTTCCATTTGGGTAACCAACAGTTAATAATAAAACCAACAATTAATAATAAAACCAACAATTAAATTTGCGTTAATAATAAAACCAACAATTAAATTCGCGTAAAACTTGTAATATTCTAGTTCTATCGATATTATTAAGTTCTACAACATATACTACAAGTTAAAAATAATTGGAATAAACTGAAATTTATCTCATTCAGATATTCTGAATCCATTCAAACGTCTTAATTAAATTGTACACACACAAATTGCATTAAGGACAAGAAGGTTATATATCAAAACTGCTCATGATTATTATATTGTGGTCTCCTTTAAACAAAAAATTATATATAAAAGTAATAAATTTTATCCAAAACATGCTATATTAAAAACACAAGGAAATTAAAAAATGTATAATACATAAAATAGAGATGATCAGTTTAAACACTTATCAGTTAAACACTTTCCAAGTTACATATCTTAGCTAAAATAACATAACACGCTATAATATGTTTGTTTCTTAAAAATTAGATCGCTGGAATGAATCCAAATTAGGGAAATTGTTGAATACTTATATTTTATGAAAACCTTTTTATCAAATAAATGCTAATTAGAATATCTATCTTTTGTAAACGTATTTTTCTTCAAATTTCCCGTTTATAATCTTCATAAAAAATGTGTTGTTCTTTTGTATCTCTTGGGTTTGTTGACTTTTTTCTTTTGTGAGGTTGCTGGTTAAAGTGGATTTATAAAAAAAAAAAAAATTAAATATTGGGAGGAAATAAGGATTAATTTATGTTTTTAGAAAAGTATTAATATATTTATAGATTGATAGATTTTAAAAAACAACACATATATTTTTATTAAAGAACCCTAAACCTTAATTTCCATCATGTCCGACTAGCTTTTTATAATGCTCGTTACCAAGAATTGCCATCTGCTCTTTCTACCTGGCTGTGGATTGATGCACCTGGCCTCAAGGCCATTTTCGTGTATCGGGGCTGACAATCCGTCTGCTTATGATATATGGTTTTTAGAATAACCATGTTGTGCTTTCATATCATTTGATATAATAGCAGGATGTTTGGCTCATCCTTGTTCTGTTTGGTGGGTAGATATTTACGATTCTGATTTTATTATTATAAAGTGTTAAGGTTCGTGTGTTTCTGGGCTTTCAGATGCGAATATTACTTTGTCGTCTATTTCTTGACTTGGTGAATCTGTTTTCTCTTTGTCTAAATTACCTTAAAATCTTGTCGGTTCAATACTGATACATTTTCCTGATTTATTGAATCACTGCTTTGGATTTCAATAATATACGTTGAAAATAATTTATAACGAACTACTTCTTACTGAAATATTTCTTGAAACTATTTTAATTACTGCTTTTGCTTAAATACTTTGAATCTCCAACTATTATTGTTGAATGTTTTTGCTTGTATTTTCTCAGGTTATTATTTTGCTAGGTTCTAGCATTGGTGTTTTTATTTGGATGCGCTATTGTGTGGGTGTTACCATGAGTCTTACCTTCAAAGTTCTGGCAAGATATAGATGAGGTTTAATTTTATTTTTTTTGATGTTTTTTGGATTGAAGAATATTGCTCAATAAGATTTGAAATTTGCTTTATGAATGTTTGATTTTTGTGTCTTTGATCTCAAAATCTAAATTTGCCTCTTTACATGGTGTTTTCAAGCCAGATGCTAAAGATGGCGGTTGGTCTTGCCGTTGGTATGGCAAGAAGCCGATGTGCGGAAGTCAAAAACATAATAAAGTAGTGAGATGTCGTATGTAAGTTAATCTTTCCCAATCACGACAAGTTTTGGTACCAACACTAATATCCTTTCATTATGAAATAATAATGTATTGCTTGAGAGCTGAGATGACCCTTTGGCGTTTGCTCATCGAAGCAGATTAGGTTCCTCGTCATTCTACATTGATTACTATTTAACGAAGCGCTTGAGTGTTGCTTGGAAAGTGCCACGTTTCACATATTCTGTACATATTTTGTATTTTAATCTTAGGTGTCGTTTCACTGGTTGTTATTTGACCTTTTTTTGTGGGTTTGGGGGTGACCGAGGGTGTGTGATCGTGTAGGGTACCGGGTGTTATACTGTGCCATTTCATGGGGGTTTAGCGTTTGTTGTTTGCTGTTGGTCTTTTGCGTATTTGAGGTGATATGGGTGTTGTTTGGTGTTTCAATAACAGGTTGTTTGGGATCAGGGTGATTGGGGTGTGGTGTGGGGGTTAGGGGTGGGGGGTGTTTGGTGGGGTCGTGTAATGTGGGTGCCATGTGGATTATTGGGTGGGGTAGATGTGTTTGCAATTATTTTTATTTTGGTGACGGGGAGCTGGGGGGAGGTGGAGGGGAAGTGTTTGTTGTATGGGGGTGTAGGGACTGGTTTTGGGGTCGTTGTTAGTTTTTGGGTATTGGTCTGCACTGTGAAGGGTTTTGGGTGTGGTGGTAGGATTGTGAATGTATTTTTTCTGGATAGGTTTGGGTTTGTGGGAGCATTGTGAAGCGGAAAAACCCACAATTTAACTTTTGGTAAAGAGGCGAGGATTCAGGTGTGTTACATAATGGGGGGTTTGTGGGAGTTTGAAGTTCGTATGGGGTGGCGGAGGGGGGGGGGGGGGGGGGAGTGTGTTAGGGGTGTTGTGGTGCTGTGTTTTGGTGTTTAGGGGTGGGTGTTGTGGGGCAGTGGTCGGGGGTAAGGGAGGCACACTTTGATTTTGATTTTTGTGGGAGTTGGTCGTGTGTGGGAGGTGATTATGGCGCATGGATTCGGTGGGGGGAGGGATGGGGCGGATGAGAATGTGGGCACGTGGTTGAGTTGTATAGGGCGTGGATAGTTTGTTGATTTTGCGATATGGGGACCACATGGGGAGCAAGACTGGGGAGAGCAATGTCAATTGATTAGATTGCGAATGAACCTTTTATGGGGTGGGTGTGGTGGGGTATGGAGTGGTGCGAAGTGGGGGTTGATTCGATAATTTATGTTGGGAGTAGTGTCGGGGGTATTAATAGGTGGGTTGGTGGTTGGGTTTTTTTAGGGAAGGGGTTTTTTGTTGGGTTAGTGGGGTAGCGTGGTGAAGAATGGTTGGGTGTTGTGGTGGGGTTTGGTGGATTTGGATGGTTATGGTGGGGGTTGTGGTTGTGGGTGTTGGTGTGGTGGGTTCGTGGGTTTTGGTTTTGGTATTGGTAGGTCTGGGGGGGGATTGGGGGAGTTTGGGTGTGTGTGGGTTGGGGCTGGGGGCGTCTTGGTGAAAGTTGTTTGTGTTATGGGGGGTGTGGTAATGGGAGGGAGTTGAGAGATAACAGGGGGAAGAAGACGAAGTGGAGCGGGGGGGGTTGTGTGTGTGTGTAACTTTTGGGATAGAGAGGGAGGTGTAAAAGGGGGGGGGGGGATTGCTTTGAGGGAGGGTGGAGAGGGGGTGGGGTGGGAGGTGGGTGTATAATTTTTGGTTTTCGTGTTGTCATTTATTGTGGTGGGTTTTTTGCTTTTTTTTTGATGTTTTTGTGTTGGGATTGAGTGTGAAGGGGGTGGTGTTTTGTTTTGCAACAGGTGTGGTTTAGTTTAGTTTTTTTTATAAATATTGGGTTTTAATAATTGTTACTGTCAATATCAGTTAGTTTAAATTTTAATATTACATCAAATTATCCTTCGAAAAAAAATCTTAAATTTAATTTTTTAAAATATTACTGTTATTTATTTTTTTTTAATTTTGTTTATTTTTTAATTATGCCCTTGATTACTTTAAAAACTCTAATATTATTAATGTGTTTGCATGTGATAATAAGTGAATGTTACCTTTTTACACCACCTTATTTTTATTAATACTTAAAGTCCAGGGTTTTTAAAATATTTGTTATACATTATGTTTGGTGCTTTATTAACATGATGAGAGATCCTGATGTACAATATACATAAAATGTTGTGATGAGTGATTTGCTTGGTTCTGGGCTAGATCTTGAGAGAGAAGTGAAAGAAACTTTGATGGGGGAAATGTGAGATGCTCTTTTTGATTATTTAGTGACTGACCCCCCTGAATTGAAATTGTATTTAGATTCATGAGGAATTAAGGGATAAAGGAAATATGGAAGGAAATGATTGATATGCAAACTGTTTGAAATAATAAATCAGTTGTTGATTGGAATGGTAGATGTGATCTCGACTTATTGTGAAGTTCGCCTTTAATACTAAAATATTTTGTTTTGATTTGGGGAAGAATATATGAAGGTTGGGGTTGTTAATAAGTTTTTTTAATTATTTTTGTAAATTTAAAAAGTAAAATATAATCAAAATTTTAATAGAGTAGTTGTAACGTATAAATATATTAAAAAAGATGTATTTTTAATTTAAAAGAGTAAAAAAGAGTTAGAGTAAAGTATATATTGTAAAATTTTAAATTAAATAAGATTTTTGTTAAAAGTGTAGTTTAAAGTAGTAAATAGGCTCATATTTACTCGCTTTTTTTTATAATAGTTCTAAAAAACTAAACTTATTTTAGACCTTAATTTTATGGTTATTCCGGGGTGTGGTTGAATTACTTTAGAGGTGGATGGTATGGTGTGGAATGGAAGGTTGTGAATACGAGTAGTATAAGTTATTTTGATGGATATTTGACAATATTTTAAATTTTGTTTGGATTATTGACGTAATAATCTTACTTTTTTCAAAGGATATTGGTATGACAATTGTCCCTTTTCTTTTCTTCGTTTATGAAAGTTTTTAAAATTATTGCAAGTTATTATTAATGTATTAATTATAGGGGGACAAATGCTACATCCTATATGTTCATACTGAGCAATCTACTTTTTTGTGTTCGTTGTCTTTGCGATGTATCATGGTTGTCTCATACTATCTCTAACTCCTACTTGTTTAATAGATCTAATTTTTTGATGAGGTTACATATTTCAAAAATCTTATCCAAATGATGTACTAACCACTTGACTATGATATATTACGCCGTTTCGTATCTTATACATTAAACAATTGCTCATTTGTAGCTTTTGTCCTTAATTATATAGAGTTACACTTGATTTGAAAAGGTTAAGATAACGGGTAGCTTTATTAACGAGAGAGATCATAGATGTACAATATACATAAAATGATTCGATGAGTTGATTGGTTGGTCTGCGCTAGCACATGAGAGAATATGTGATACGTGGCTCTTTCCAAGCAACACTCTTGAGCTGGGTAATAGTATCTTGTTGAATGAGAGATCCTAATCTGCTTTCAAGGGTCATCTCAGCTCGCTGCAAGACATTATATTTTATTATGAAAGATATAGTGTTGGTCCAAAACTTGTCGTGTTTGTGAAAGATTAACTTACATCGACATCTTCACGTACTTTTTTGTTTTGACTTCGCACATCGGCTTTCTTGCCAACGGCAAGACCAGCCGCCTTCTTAGCAGCTGGCTTGAAAACCAGTAAAGCAAATTTAGATTTTGAGATCAATGACAATAAAAAATCAAACATTCATAAAGCAAATTTCAAATCTTATAGCATTATTCTTCAATCCAAACTATCAAAAAAAATAATCCTGCATCTATATCTTGCCAGGAACTTTGAAGGTAAGAATCTGTAACACCCCTATAGCGCATCCAAATACTCCCAATGCTCAGCTAGCAAAATAATAACCTGAGAAAATACATGCAAAATCATCAACAATAATGTTGGTGAATTCATAGTTTTAAGTAAAAGCAGTATTAAAATAGTTCAAGTAATATTTCAGTAAGAAAGTAGCGTTATAATATTTCAACGTATTATTTTTGAAATCCAAGCAGTGATTCAATAAATCAGGAAATGTTCAGTAGTGGACCACAAGATTTAAGTAATTTAGACAAGAGAAACAGATTCACCAAGTCTAGAAATGAGACAAGTATTATTGCACTAAGCCCATGACACCGAACCTTAACACGTAATATAATCAAATCAGTAATCGTAATATCTGCCCCAAACAGGAAAAAGGATGCTGCCAAACATCCTGCGTATTATTCAAATGTTAAATGCACAACATGGTTATCTAAAAACCATATTTCAAGCAGGGATTGTCAGTCCCGATAAAGGCCTTGAGGCCAGGTGCATCATCCACTGTCCTGGTTGTGAGCAGATGGCAATTCTTGGTAACGAGCTTGGATAAAAAGCTAGTCGGCATTGGAAATTTAGGGTTTTAGGGTTCTTTTTAAATATTTGTGTTGTTTTTAAAATCTATCAATCTATATATATATTTATACTTTTCTATAAAACATAAATTTCTTTTTCCTCCCTATATTTAATTTTTTCTATAAATAACATTTAACCAGCAACTCACAAAGAAAAAAGTCAACAAACCCAAAGATCAAAAGACAACACGTTTTTATGAAGATTATAAACGGGAATGTTGAAGAAAAATCGTTACAAAAGTAGATAGTCAAATTAGCATTTATTTATAAAAAGGTTTCATAAATAGAAGTATTCAACTATTTCCTAATTTGATTCATCCCGCGTTCTAATTTTAGAAAACAAACATATTATGCGTGTGTTATTTTAGCTAAGATATGTAACTTTGGAAAGTGTTTAAACTGATCATCTCTATTTTATGTATTATACATTTTTTAATTTCCTTGTGTTTTTAATATAGCATGTTTTGGATAAAATTTATTACTTTTATATATAATTTTTTGTTTAAAGGAGACCACAATATAATAATCATGAGCAGTTTTGATATATAACCTTCTTGTCCTTAATGCAATTTGTGTGTGTACAATTTAATTAAGACCTTTGAATGGATTCAGAATATCATAACTGAATGAGATAAATTTCTTGTAGTATATGTTATAGAACTTAATAATATCGATAGAACTAGAATATTACAAGTTTTACGCGAATTTAATTGTTGGTTTTATTATTAACATGTCATAGAAAGATTGTTAATACTTCTTTTAGTTTTTTTATGTTGTTACTTTTAACTTCGGTAGCACAATCCATATAACAAGATAACAAAAGACCAAAAGTTTTGAAAGATGCTAAATTATCATTTACCATATTTTCAATTTAATTGTTGGTTTTATTATTAACTGTTGGTTACCCAAATGGAACTCTTGCCAAAATTACGACTTAATGATGATGTAATATTGTTTAATGTTCTCGTGGTTCCTAAATACACAGTTAGTATTATCTGTTGATAAGTTGATTAAAGATATAAAATTAAGTGTTGGTTTTGATGAGACTAAATGTTATATTCAGGATTTGAAAAATGAAAGAGTTCTGGGGATTGGTAGTGAAATTGGTGGTTTGTACTTATTTGATAAAAGGTATAATATGTTTGTTGATAGTAATAATAGTAACTTTTTTGCTTATCATGTTTCTAAGGAAGTTTGGCATTGTAGCCTGGGTCACCCTACTAATCAAGTTTTAAAATTGTTAAAAGGATCTTTAAACTTGACTAAAGTTGATCATGATAGTCCGTTTTAATCTACCATAAGGCAAAACAGACCAAGGATTCTTTTCTTTATGTGAAAATAAATCAACTGTTTTTCGAAAACTTATACATCTTGATGTTTGGGGACCTTACAAGGTGGTTTGCGGGGAAGGGTTTAAGTAATTTTTTTTACTATTGTTGATGATTTTAGCAGGTGTGTTTGGTTGTATTTGCTAACTAAAGATGAAGTTTTTGGAATGTTTGTTAGTTTTTACAACTTGGTTTTTACACATTTTAATAAAAAGGTTAAATTAATAAGGTCTAATAATGGAATTAAGTTTTGTAATCAAAAAATGAATGATTTTTTCTAAAACAATAGGGATTCTTCATCAAACCACTTGCTTAAACAACTTAGCGAATGGAATTGGTGCATAAAAACATAGGCAAATCGCTTAATGTAGCCACAAGCGTTATGTTTCAGGGGGGATACCTCTTTATTTTTAGTTTGAGTGTATTTTAACCGCTACTTATTTGATTAACATGCTTCTTTCCTCTATTTTAAATGAGAAATTTCCCTTCTCTTTGGTTAATAATAAGGAACCTAACCTTTTTCACCTTAGAAGTTTTAGTTGTTTGCTTTTTGTTGCTATTGTTAAAGAGTCTCATAAGTTTTCAAACAAATCTAAAAAGTGTGTCTTAATTTGTTATGCTAGTGGAAAAAAGAATATAAGTTGTTTAGTCTTGAAAATAGAAGAGTTTTATTTTCAAGGGATGTTAAGTTTTATGAAACCATTTTTCCTTATAAAATGAGTGTTCAATTTGAGGTTGAACAAATTTTTTTTGATTTTGGGGTAACAAATTTATTTATTTTATTTTGTGGAGTCTGAAATAAAAGCCAAATCTTCCACAAGTCCTTATGAAGATAAGGGAGGACCATCTCGTAGAGAAGGTGGTGTTCATCAACCAGGTCTTGATGGTATTTTGGGTGTACGTGAGTATGATGAATAAATACCATACTCATGTTTTGACTCAAACATACATCAACCTAGACATGATGGTTTAAACACTGCAACTCCTTTAGATGATAATAATGAATCTCAGGGCAATGTTCGTACAAGTGAACAGGTTCTTATTTTCTAAATTTTGTTTGAAAATCAAACAGAGGAAGCAAGTATTGGGTTAAGAAGATCTAGTAGGTCTTCTAAGTTTCATGCAACTAAAAAAAGATAAGTGTTAGACAATAAAGTGAAATATAGGCTTAATAGATATGTTAATCATACATTTTTAAGTGCTGAATATTGTTGCTTTATGCCTAATCTTAATAGCTAAAGTCTATAGGAAGTAAATGGGTGTTTAGAATTAAATATAAGTCTGATGGTGAAATTGATAGATATATAAGGCAAGACGTGTGGCTAAAGGTTTTGGTAAAAAAAATGAGATTGATTATGAAGAAACCTTTAGTCCTGTGGTAAATTGGGAATTGTTAGATGTCTTTTAAGTCTTGCAGTTCAAAATAATTGGAATGTTTTTCAAATAGATGTTAATAATGCGTTTTCGTATGGTGAGTTGAATGAGGAAGTATACATGTTGCCTCCAACTGAATTTTTTAATCCATCTGATAACAAAGTGTGTAGACTAAAAAAGTCTTTGTATAGGTTGAAATAAGCCTAAGACAGTGGAATCATAAACTGTTTGAGGCTCTTAAAGAAAATGGTTTTGAACAGTCTAAGAATGATCACTCACTGTTTTTTAAAAATAATGACAAGTTTTCTTTGTTTTTATTAGTATATGTTAATTTGATTATCATCACAGGTAGTGATGAAAATGAGATAAATAAATTCAAACAGTTTTTTGATTAATAAGTTTAAAATCAAAGATTTGGGTGAGATAAAATATTTTTTGGGAATTAAAGTGTTAAAACAAGTAATGGCTTGTGTTAGTCTCAAAGAAAGTATTGTCTTGAATTGCTTCATGAGTTTGGTTTATTGGCTTGTAGGCATGTGTTGACTCCCTTACGTGAAAATATTGTGCTTGCTCATAAAGAATCTGAAAATGATAAGTTTTTGGTCAATATTACAAACTATCAAAGATTGGTTGGCAAACTGATCAATCTTACTTTAACTAAGCCTGATATTTCATATGTTGTTCACTGTCTGAGTTGAATATGCACTCTCCATTGACGTCACATTTTGATATAGCTTTATGTCTTTTAAAGTATTTCAAGGTTGCCCCGGGTAGTGTATTCAATTTTCAAAAAGGAATAGTGGTTTTAATGTTGTTGCATTATGTGATTCTGACTGGGCTAAATGCCATGTTACTAGGAGATCTGTTTGTGGAATGAGAGATCCTAATCTGCTTTCAAGGATCATCTCAGCTCGCTGCAAGACATTATATTTTATTATGAAAGATATAGTGTTGGTCCAAAACTTGTCATATTTGTGAAAGATTAACTTACATCGACATCTTCACGTACATTTTTGTTTTGACTTGGCACATCGGCTTTCTTGCCAACAGCAGGACTAGCCGCTTTCTTAGCAGCAGGCTTGAAAACCAGTAAAGCAAATTTAGATTTTGAGATCAATGCCAATAAAAAAAAAGGGTGGCCCACATCCTACGTAACCCTAATCCATACACTATATATACAGGGGTAGGATCATCCTACCTAACAGGTTAGCGATGTTCAGGCCCAAAACATGCTTTCTACCAACGATTGTTTATTTCAAACTTGAATGAACAATACTCTGTGTTCGTAAGGGAAGGCCATCGTCAACAGGAAAAATTAACTCGCCTCATTCAGGTTTTCTCAGTTTCATTCACGTTGTCAAGTTTATCACCAAAAGGAAAAATGGGGACACAACAGCAAGTGCTTCAAACCTATAAAATTGTTCGATGCAGCCGCGAGTTTGTATATATGCCCTGACAACATGAGATTTGTAAGTACCTCTTGTTTATCTTCATAACGTCTTCGCTGCCATAAAAATTAAAAAATGCATGCTTCTGGTCATATAATTTTCTATTGCATTTTATCAAAAAGCTTGATAGCTTCCACCTAAAACAAGTTACAAACTCTTGTTTTGATATCTTGTGAAAAAAAATGAGCACGTGGCTCTTTTTTATAAATACACCAACCTCAATGGGGCCTAAGAACAAAAGTTAGGTCAGATGTTTATCTTGAGAAACAAACCAAGTACAAAATGAAATTCTTTAGCAAAAGGAGCACAAGTCATATGAAACCTGATACAAAAGGTTTTCTAAATATTTTGTTTCCAAAAAGATACTTCTATCGCATACTGACAAGTGGTTACCGGAACCTCCGTCTATCACGAATGGCAATTTTTGTCACATGGACTTTTAATTTGATAAAGATATTTTACATATCTTTTTAAATTGGTAACAAGATATTACCAATATTTTTTAAACTTGATAAGATGTTATATGTATTCTTTTTAATTGGTAACAAGATATTACCAATATTTTTTAATTTGATAAAATGATTTTATTCATATCTTTTTCCTTATTTGTAATTATCCCTTATTTGTAAATATTATTATGCAAACATTATTTTGCAAAGATTATTTTAAAGGGACTCTTATATTTTTGTCCGTGAGCCCGAATTTCGTCATGGGTCGGTCCGGCCTCTTAATAATGTGTCGCGGCCCGGCTTCTGTATATTTATGGTCTGCTCCAAAAATTATGTCGCGGCCCAGCTTCCTTATATTTCCGGTCCGTACCAAACTTTATGTAGCGGCCCGACTTCTATATATTTATGGTCCGCTCCAAAAATTATGTTGCGACCCTGCTTCCTTAGTCGGTGTATACCATATTTGATATACATTTTCAAAAAAAAACAAAAGAATTGTTTCAACAAGAAACAATATAATTTTTTGATTAAGCCGTGACTTGGTAAAAACGTCGCATACAACGGCATGCCATATTAAATGGTTTAGCAAATATTATTTTGCATATTTATCCCTCATTTCCAAAGATTATGCGATTTATGTGGGGGTGATGATTTACGATTATTTTTCCGGGCGCCCGGACTTGTTTTCCTCTTTGGTATCCGCGGTCACCATCCGCATCGCCATTGCGGTCTCGAGCCTTCCGGAGGTAAATCACCAATCCATGAACTTGGATACTTACAAAGTCTTTGTACCTTGCTTTTGGAAGTTTACTTCACAATGACTAACATCATGAGTCGCGGAACCTTTATCCACACGGCATGTTTCGATTACCAACGCGGCGGATATCCACTCTTTTTTCATAATGACTTCCATTGCTTACCCAAGCATGGAGACGCGGGGTTACAACCCCTCCATGCACAATGAGTATTTAAGATTATACATTTGGAGTCAACATTTGTACTCCCACTCGGGGGCAACCCGCGACTAACTATTTTGATCACCGGTCAACTCATGTAGATCCGCGAATAAACTAAATTGAGTACTTTTCATTCTTTATCAATGCATCCGTGGAAAGTTTTTTAGCTGTCATCATTATGACACATGACCATGCCTCGGTTATTTTTATGGCTTACGTAGTCCTATATGTAACTAGCGCTTGTGGAGGCGTGAAGGGGGCGTGCAAGGCTTACTTACATAAACGTGTAAACATTTGTTATACACATTCTTATGCCTATTATTAGTTAAATCATATTACTTTTAATTCATATCCGCTACCTTCCTAATGTACAGAGTTAAATTCCCAAAATCGGGGCATAATAAATAAACAACCACCTTGTGTTTTATACCCATACACGCAATACATTTGTTAATAAATGAAGTGGTATTAATTAACATCCTTGTATGAATTCAATACTACTAATTAGTAGTAGTAAACAATACCACGGTTAGTCATATCACATGTAGTGGAGCCACCTTTCTAGTTAGATCCGTGTTACGCAGGCCACGGCCTGTTGGGGTAAGTGCTAAAATTATTTATGATTTCTGGATAATTGAGTCTGTAAGTTTAATACTACTAATCGAACATAGCACCATTAAACTCGGGGGGCTATACTGGTCTAACGATACCATTATAATTATCTTCGTTCCGGTACTAAGTCGGATGCCATATTCGCATTACCCGGCCACGGAAGTATGTCTTCCGTCGGCCGTAAGTCCAATGCCATATTCGCATTACCCGGCCACGGAAGTACGTCTTCCGTCGGCCGTAAGTCGAATGCCATATTCGCATTACCCGGCCAAGGAAGTATGCCTTTCGTCGGCCTTTATTATACGGGGTCCGTCTTCATCATTATACGGTCACGCTTACTATTATGGGCTTACTTGCTGGGGACGTATAGCATAAATCTAGCATAACATGATCAAGAACCATATCATACTAGATTGGGGGACATGTTGGCGTATAGTTCAGAATGGGCCGGGCCCAATGGGCCGAACCCGATAAAAGGGCGGCCCACATCCTACGTAACCATAATCCATACACTATATATACAAGGGTAGGATCATCCTACCTTATTCTCTACCACCTCTTTACTATATGCTTATACTATTCTGACTTGACCGTCGGATGGTGGATTTTAAAAATGAAATAACAGTTGCATAAAATAAATCACAAGAACAATCATGCTTATTTTTCTCGAAATCCAATCGCTTAGATTTTAATAAATACAAAGCAATATTTATAAACAAAAAAAATAACTAAATGTCATAAAACATAATTTAATCAGTGTCATCTCCCAAAGAAGCATCATCACTATCATCTGTATCAACATCATCAAATGAACGTGTATTCACTTCATCGTCTTGGAAAGCCATATTGTCATCGGGAAGATCAATAAATGATCTAGGTTGGTTTAGGACCACAGCCCCCCAATCAAACTTTATCTCGTCGTAAGCTAGGAATATGTTGTATAATAGACTTGTGATGTATGGCTAGCCAAAATAAAAAGGTTCTATTTTGTTAAATTCTTCTTTTATGGTTAACATCGACTTGTGGTATCCTTCATGACCTTCATACAACATTTGGTGATGGATCAAACCAATTCACATCTAAACAATAAACTCTTTTAATAGGAAGGGCCGGGACTCTACTGCACTATCACCACTAAAATGCCATAATAATCATTCAACAAGTTCAGTGTTAATTAGAACCCCTCTAGGCCAAACTCCACTGTTTGGTATGTTGATTTACCGAACATGTTCATGTGTGGAAGTTGTACCATTAAACAAAATATTACGGATAGCACCACACTTTCTCAAAGGCCCTGAAGCAAACATCTTTGATTATTTGACTATCAAACATTACCTGAATGCGTGCCTATAATACAATAGTGAAATCTAAAAATACTTATAAAGGTTAATCTCAAATTATAATTATAATTTAAGTGGTATCCTACTGAGTTTGGCAAAAGCGAAAATCACTTACTAGTCTTCTATAAAACAATTTGCATGTCACATGCTCTAGCCTAGTGTCAACTTGTGTATCTGTTAAATTTGGTTCAATTGTCTTTATCTCTTCAACATATATCCTTGAGAGATAAATTTTAAATTAATAACAACGACTCGCTCAAAATTATGTGAAAAAAAAGATGTACGTATGATACTTACTTGACATACTGTTCAATCTCAGCACAATTCAGTAACACATAAGTTCGCGCAGCATCATACTCTTGATCATTTAAACGTCTTTTTTTCGCTTCTCCAGATAATCGACCAGAACACTTGAATATAGATATAGTTCCTTCGTAAAGCTCCTCGTCACCTCCATCATCATTTCGCGGTACTCTATTCATCTTTGTTTTAACATGAGGCTCAAAGTAATGTGAACAAAACATTGATGTTTCCTCAATTAAGTAGGCATTGGCAATTGAACTTTCAACCTTAGCTTTATTAGTCACTTTCTTTTTTAGTTTTCCCAAGAACCTACAATGTTGGAAAATAGCTTTTGTTACTATTATTATTTTTAATTAATGAAGTTAAAATCAGTAAAAGAATTAATTTCAAGACTAGTAGAACTCCTAATTTATGAGAGAAAATAAAGGCTCTAGCTCCCCCATCAAGAAACTCAACTACAAAATTATATCAAAAGTATAATAGTAGTCTATCTTGCTAAGCAAACCACAGCTTCTGTTTTTTAATAACTTTTACTGATTTATTTGTTGCATAACTGAAACGACCAGAAGATGTTATCCGTAGGAAGAAGGCATGTGCAGTGTGGTTGCTGGCATTAAGAAAATGTTATACCGGAAATTAAAATTTAATGTACCTTTCGAACGGGTACATCCATCGATATTGAACAGGCCCTCCAACTCTTGCTTCGTACGGCAAATGAACAGGCAGATGTTCCATTGAGTCAAAGAAGCCAGGAGGAAATATTTTTTCTAACTTGCACAAAATAACAGGAATTTCTGCCTGCAGTCTTATCATGTCGTCCACTTTAATCGTAGTACATGTAAGATCTTTAAAAAACAAGCTCAACTCAGTTAAAGCTTTCCACACTATTATTGGCAACAATTCACGAAACGCTATTGGGATCAATCGTTGCATGAAGACGTGACAATCGTGACTTTTCATACCAAACATCTTGTACTTTTTCATATCGACACATCTTTCCATATTCGAAACATACCCATCAGGAAACTTGAGTTTTGCAACCCAATCATAAACAGCCTTTTTCTCCTCTTTCCCTAAGCTATAACAAGCTTTTGGATATTTCCCAGTTGATTCATTTTTCTCCAACTCCTTACGCTTGCAGTAAATTTTTACATCATCTCGTGCTTTAGCATTATCTTTAGTTTTTCCTTCAATATCCATTACCGTTTCAAATACGTTCTCAAAAATATTTTTCTCAATATGCATGACATCCAAGTTATGACGAATAAGATTAGTACTCCAATAAGGCAAATTCCAAAAGATGCTACGCTTCCTCCACCCACATGATTTGCTTATGGAAGCGTTAAATTCCGCCCCTCCTATTTCTGTAACTTCCTTCAATTCAAATTCATCAATTTGTTCAATAACTTGTTCCCCTGTCAATGTCAATGGAGATTGCGATAGTTCAGCCCTATTCTTTATAAAGTCGTTCTTATTTCGCCTGAAAGGATGATCCTCTGGTAAAAACTGACGATGACAATCAAACCATGAAACCTTTCCACCATTAGATAAGCTAAAAGCTTTTGAGTTCTCCATACAATATGGACAAGCTTTCTTTCCGGCTGTACTCCACCCAGACAACATTCCATAAGCTGGAAAGTCATTAATAGTCCATAAAAGTGCAACTCTCATGGTAAAGTTGCGCTCCTTTGAAATGTCATAAGTTGGTACACCTTTCAAAAGAGTCATCACTTATTTTATTAAAGGTTGTAAGAAGACGTCTATTCTTTGCTTTGGATTCTTTGGACCGGGTACAATAATGGTTAAAAACATTTACAAATATTTCATACATATCCATGGAGGCAAGTTATACGGTGTTACAATGACACGCCAACAAGAATACTGCTTCCCTGATTGCCCAAAGGGTTGAAACCCATATGTATATAACCCTAACCTTACATTACGTATCTCTTCTGCAAATGGAGGATATGTTTGATCAAAATGCTTCCATGCCTCAGCATCAGACGAGTGAGACATGACGCCATCCTCCTGAACATGCTCATCATGCCACCTCATATGAGTGGTTGTGACCTTGGAAGCACACAACCTCTGTAGCCTAGGTATGAGAGGGAAGTAATGCATAAACCGATGTGGTGTTTCAGTTTTCCTCTTTTCGAACCTGTCTTACTCTGTTTATATAGAGGGTGTTCACAAAATTTGCAAATTAACATATCCTTATCTTCTTCACCCCAATACAACATACACCCATTAATGAAACAATCAATTTTCTTACATGGAAGACCTAAATCTGATGCAAACTTCTTTGTCTCATAAAAACTACCAACCAACTTACTATCATGTGGTAATGCATCTTCGAGAACTTACATAACATCATCATAGATCTTCTCTGTCATACGAGACTCTGACTTGATGTTTAACATCCTTGAAACAAGTAACAACTGTGAGACTTTTGTACAACAAGGACATAATGGTTCATCAGCTTGATGAAGCAACTCATATAACCTCTTAGTTTTTGGGTCTGGTGGCTGTGGTTGAGATACATTTGAGTTTGAGTTTGGATTGAAATCATAACCTGCTGCTTCTAAGATCATGTTATGATATGGATTTGGCCCTTCATTATCTCCATTAGATGAGGTGTTGCAATTTGGTTGCACAGAACTAGAGCCCACTTCAGGTTCCACATGAGAGGTCCACTGATCATAGTTCTTAACAAACCCCTTCGTCACAACATGCACCTTAATATCGTCTGTTGATTTATATGCACGATTCTTACATGAGCTATATGGGCACCTTAATAAATCATTATCCCTATCTGTTGTTGGCTGTTGGCAAGCAAATTCTACAAATGATACAACTCGATCTATAAATTCAGGATTTTATTCCTTACGTCCTTCTACAATTACAAATCTGCTATTATACATCCATTCCCGATCCGTTCTCATTTTAAACTATATATGTAGTCGTTGTCAAACCAAAATAGTAGTTTGCCAAAAAAGAAACAAAATACGATTAAAACAATTGATACAACTCGATCTGTATATGTAAACTCTTGCCTTGCATTCTCATTTTTTAATTATTATTGTTAGTAATGTTTTTATTTTATAAAACACTTAAATGAAAAAACATCTCAAAAGATAAGGAAACATATGTTCTAGCTTGTGAAGAAAATGGCTTTACTAAGGACATGTCAAATATTGGATGCTTCACTTAAAACTATTGACAATTCAAGCATACCTAGAGACCAAACAGCTACTGTATTAAATACTAACAACATATTGCAATTGAGTTTCTTATGTGTCTTAGATAATATAACAAACATTCAGCTGAATTATCAGTATCATCAAACAACATAGCAAAAGACCCAAAAATACAAGATATTCAAATAAAATTATTTAGATTATTGGGGGTTTACCTTTTTAGAGTTTAGATGTAGAATCAGATGACATCAAAGAGGAGTGATGTATGTGCAGAGAGGGGTTGAAGGAGCTGATGAGAGTGGAGGTTAAATTGGAAGGATAAGACTACCAATGGATAAGTGTTAGCTTTTTATTATTTTTATCAATATTATATTTATTAATGTTATTATAGTATAGTACTAGTATCTTTTCAGCTTAGTAAATAAGTGTTAAATTGATTCAGTCAAACAAAGAAACACAACCACGAAACAAACAACTCACGAAACAAAGAAAATGTAGGAGGAGGTTGTTGTTTCATTGATCAAGTCAAACAAAAAACCCGCCAAAATTAAATTTGGAGGCAACAGTTACCAAGTGGTTTGATAAAACCTCCACCATGTTGTATCATTTTTATTTACTCACCAAAGTGAAATTGAGAGGAAGCATCAATGTTGCAACCCTAATTGAGGTACAAATTAATCTTTGACTTTCAATTTATTCTCCATTGCTTCTTTTCATTGCAAGTCTATATATGTGAAATTATATTGATGTTTGTTAGCTTTATTTTTGGGAATAATTTTTAACTACTCAACATGTACTACCCCAGCTGGAAGACTAAATCTAGCTATAATATCATTTTGACTAATCAATTGTGATTTGGTGTAATTTAGGAGAATGTGATTT
>BQNB010009836.1:0-57379 GCA_026074375.1 Tanacetum coccineum
CAAATACAAAGTATTTTTGATACGTTTTTGGTCTTTTTAGCTTATTTTTAAGGGTCAAAGGTATGTGTATTTAAACACATACCATAGATCTTCATTATCAATTTGTAGAATACTTGGTTGGCTAGCAAAGAAGGAATAAATCACAGCATTAATCAAATTTTTAATAGTTGTTGAGCTATCAGCAGCACCCTGAGTGCTAGCAGTATTAACACCCTGAATAGTATTAACTACTCTAGTTGCACTCTTAGTGCTACTAGAGGACAGAAAGGCTACATTATGTGAGTTTGTGGTTGAGCTAGATGTCCCCTTGACCTCTGATTCATAAGCCTTTAAGTTGTTGAAGAGGTCATTCAAACTCAATGTCTCAATCTCTGGTTTGTTCCTCCACACAATATAATGCATAGTCCATTCTTATGACAAACTTCTCAAGAATATCTGATTGATGTCTTCGATAACTTCACCATGCATCTCCAGTCGACTAATTACCTTTTTAAGCCTTTCATAGGTTTGCTCAATGACTTCTGTGCTAGATGCAATTACCTCCAAATCTGTTCTCAATAGCCTACATCAGTGTCTTAGCATCCTTGTATGAGTTAAATTTTAATTGATGCTCATTAGGTAAGGCCATCAACAAATTGCTTATTGCCTTTAACTCTGCCCTTCTTTGTGCCTTCTCTTCAACACTTATAGGAGGGATAACAGTCTCCTTACCATCAACATTTTTTGTTACTATGGGTGCATTACCATTTTCTACGATCTCCTATAGAGTGTAATCAATGCACTGTAGGTACTGCTCCATCCTCATCTTCCAGAGATCATACTCACCAGGTTGGAGTATGGGTAGCTTGATGGTTTGAGTAGATTGAGAGTCCATTGCTTCTTGAAAAAGTAGATCTTGTGTGTAGTAAAGTTTCTTCTTATTCAAAGCTTCTCACAAGCTCTGATACCACTTGTTGATCCCAATAGAATAGATCTTGCTTAGCTTGTATAAGCCTAAGTTGTATTGAATAAATCCAAAACAACTATGATAGAAACTTTGATTGTGAATATCAAAGACTATGCGGAATCTAGTCAATGATACTAAGAAGAATTTTAATGAAACAGTAATGAATAAAATCAATAACAAAACAGTTTACCAAACTTTCAGCCTCAATATAATACGAACACTCTTAATAGTGTTAGGGTTTACAAAACCTTGAAGCTACAAATAGATTGACAGAACAATGAAAAGATATCAATCTCTATGCCCTAGGACCTCCTTTTATACACCAAGGAGTCCTAACTGGCTTACAATATTTTCCTAAGTTATCATGATCTCTTAAACAAATAACTTATACATATCTTTTACAAAAATATCTCGTACATATCACATAAGCAATCTTTATCTTCAATAAATCTTTATCTATTAGCAGTTGTAACTTTGTCAGCAGTTGTAACTTTGTACCAGCAACATTAACTCTGAATAAGCAGTTGTAACTTTGTACCAGCAGCACTAACTGAGCACAAGCAGCATTAACTACTTAGAATATTTTCTTCATTCTTCATCAGCAGTACTAAGTTACACTAGTAGTACTAACTTTACGCTAGCAGTACTATCTTTACTCTAGCAGTACTAACATTACTAGCAATAGTAACTAACAACACTAATATACACTAGCAGTAGTAACTTACACTAGCAGTAGTAACTAGCAGTACTAACTACTTAACATATTTTTCATAAAGATTACTAACAGCATTAATTTATGCTTAGCAGTACTAACACACACCTGAGCAGCAGTAACTCTAAGATCATCATGAAGTCTTTTAATCCTAACAATCCTCCCCTAAACTTGATATTTACCTTTAAAATCATCAAGTTTCATCATTAAAAGTCTTCACCATCACCAGGAGGATGCTTCCAAATACTTCATTGATTCTTGAGTTGCTTAATCATGAGCTTAAGAAGTTGATAGCACATTTCATTCCAATGATCAAATTGAAGCTTCTTATTGAGCATTTCTGTGATTGTAGCCTTTGTAAGGGGATATCTTTTCTCTACCAACATAAAGAGATGCATATTTGAAAACCTCACAAAGTGTACTCCACATGAATCAAATAGCTTCCAAATATCACTTTGTTTCCTTGTATATACCTCCATACTAGATCTTCTACACGATGTTCAAACATTGTCTTCAGATTACCCCATAGCACTCTCTTATAGCCCTCTTCTGGTCTTGTATACCCATGCCTAGCTTTAACTATTTTCTATAGAGTTTCCAAATCTTCTCTATCAAAGTTTTTAAGCATATGAATGGCGGCTGATTACCTCTTTGAACTTCAGTCAGCTCTTATAATTTGATAAATGCTGATCTTTCCTTCTTTAATGATCTTGTAATCAACAATGCTTGGAGGTTTAGTAGATAAAGGAATAGCATCAATTGCTACACCTTCTTTATTAGAAATAACTTCCATAAGCTCTTTCAGCTTAGCTTCTTCTTGATCTTCATCTATCTTTTGCTTCTTAGCCTTTTCTTATTCTAGCTCATCACCTGCTCTTTTAGAACTAATCTCTTGTGCCATCTCTGCTTCATCTTTCTTTGAGCTTTATCTCACCAAATCAGTATCCATATCAACAAACAAGTTTACCCTTGTCATGGATTTATCAAATAACTTCTAAATTTCTGTAAATGACTCGTTCTTTAATTGACTTTGCTTGTAACCAGCCATGTGTTTCAGATAAGTTGACATTGTACTTTTCTTTTGTGCTTTAGTTGGTGGATTGTTCCTCTTTTCTTGAGCTCTTAATGCTGCAAAGTGTTTCTTTCTCTTTTCCAAGAGTTCTACAAACAATCTAGCCTTCTCTTCATTTGTCAATTCTTCTTGCTCTCTTGCTTGCAATCTTTTAGCCAATAACCTATCAACATCCATCATTGCTTGTGTGTTATCCCATGATTCAATTTAATCTATGTTGGCTTCTTCTTCCTTTTGTCTAGCAAGCCTTTCTTCTTCTTCAAATTCAGCTTGTAATTGAGCTTGAAGATTTACAACAACCTCTTGATCATACATAATTTGATCCTTCTTCTTTAAAGGCTTCTCAGGCTCAATAATTTTTGCCTTGCCTTTGTCCTGTGAAGGTTTTGATACAGTTGGTGTTGTTGTTGTAGTTGTTGTTGTAGTTGTTGTTTCACTTGGATCTTAAATCATAACCCCTCTAACTTTGGGTTTTGCAGCTTTGATCTCTATTAAAGTCTGAGTTAGGGTCAATTCAACAACAGTTGTTGTTGTAGCACTGTCAATAGCAACTTCAGCAGTACTAACTTCCTTCACCATCAAGAATACCTGTATCAAACATTTCTTCATCATTCCTCCCCTTAGTCTCATCAATCAAAGTAACCTCTGCATCAGCATCAATATCGGCTATTTTCCTCCCCTGTTTGGATGCATCCTCCTGATCACCCAAACCTTCATCTTTAGAGGAAACAACTTGTGCAGATCTACCAATATTGAATAATCTTTTCATCCCTAGAGGTTTTGACTTCCTTTTCCCTTCCAGCTTCTTGACTCTCTTCTTCAAACTAGCAATCTCCTTTGCTTGAGCAGTCTTTGTTGTTTCTAAGTCAAGAACTCTATCAGACAGTTTTGTACAAAGGTCCATCAATTCCTTAAGTGACAATTTGTCCTCCCCACTTCTAAGTGTGTTAACTCTTGAGAGAGGTGGGTCATTGGACTGTGTAGGTACATGTTCCTCATTGGCAACCTCATCTGCTAGATGCTCTGTAGGACCACTGGATTAAGGAATCTCAGTGTCTTTTCTCTGTTTTCTCCTAGATTGTTTCTTCTGAGGTTGTGATGTTGATGGTTGAATGATGGGTGTGTGATGGGGATCATTTGGTATATCTGAACCTTCACCCATTTCTTCATGAGCTTAAACCATCATAGTTTGAAATAAAGGGGTAACTCTTCCAAAAAAACCTTTCCCTTCCCTCTTCATGTTCCCAAATATCTTCTTAGTATGAGAGGGGGTAACAAAAATCCTTTTATGATGTGACATATCCCCAACTTTTTTATTCACAAATACTTGTACGAATCTCAGATACATCCATAATTGTACCATACTATCAACATTCTTCACCATACTATCAAGGATATACTTGGAAAAGTTGAATTTTTGGTTTCTGGCTAAGTAGATAATTACAGAAGCCATAATGCTACTGAATTCGTTCCATGCAGAAGTCTTAGCACTTAGGTATTGCAAAATTGTATGAATCAAAAACTTTCATTGAGGAGAAAAGAAAGCTTTATAAAATGTAACCTTCTGAGTAAGTTTTTCATACCCATTCTTATCAGTTCTTAAAAAATGGTAGTAGTGGGTAGACATTAAGTACCTTCAGCATCTTCTAGTTGAAGATCTCTCCTTATAGTGGATTCAGTTATGATCACCTTCTTCTTATCCACTAGGGCTTGCAATTGTACTTCCCCATTAACCGTTTTTACTTTGACAGTATCCCAGAACTGTTTAATACATGAACAATAGACTGTAAGATTAATAGTTAAAGCATATTTGATAGGGTTCGCATTCATAAAACCAACTATCTCCTCAAACCCTTCACTTTCAGTAGGTTTCTCCAAAAACGCAACTAAATTATGAGTATCAGCAAACTTTAGATCCGACATTGTGTTGGGTTTTAATGAAGAATGATGAAATTGAGTTAGGATTTATGATTAGAGAATATATGAAAGATTAAAATCGATTGAATGAGTCATTGAAACCCTTAATCAAAGTATTTATGAAAATACACTCAACAACATTAACGTTCACCAGCAGTTGTAAGTTTATGCCTAACAACATTAACTTTCAACAGCAGTTGTAAGTTTATGCCTAACAACAGAGTTTTGTTATGTAATGACCCCGATTCTGTCAACATTGCTGCAAGTGTTGATCTCTTCACATTTATTTAATCTTATTTTAAATTAATTATTTTGTAATTTAAAAGCATTAACTTTCAACAGCAGCAGTAGTAAGTAACCCAGCAGTAGTATCTCAGTAGTAAATTAAGCCTGACAGCATTAACTTACAACCAGCAGTAGTAAGTTACGCCTAACAGCATTAACTTTTTCTAGCAGCAGTAAGTTTATGCCTAGCAGCATTAACTTTGAATTACCAGCATTAACTCCAATTCTTTTCTAATCAGCATTTCCATCATCAAATTAATATTTTAACTTACAAATTATCTCTGTTTGTTTTTTATTTCTCTTAATTCTTTTAGCTCACAATTCTCTCTTTCTGTTTTTGTTTCACACATCTCACTTTCTATTTTTAGCTCACTATTTCTCTCAATTCTTTTTCTCACCAATTCACTCTGTCTGTTTTTATTTCACACATCTCTCTTTCTATTTTTCAGCTTACTATTTCTCTCAATTCTTTTTCTCACTAATTCACTGTGTCTGTTTTTATTTCACACATCTCTCTTTCTATTTTTAAGCTCATTATTTCTCTCAATTCTTTTTCTTACCAATTCACTCTATCTATTTTTCTTCTCACTTATTCTCTCAATTCTCACAGTATTAATTATACCAGCAGTAGTAAGTATAACTATGATAATCCGTCAATTTCAGGTCATTATTTTATTCTAGAGTATTAATTATATTTTTCATTTTTATGTTGAGATATGAACTCACGACTAACCGGGAGAATTAGGGCTTACATTTGTAATTTACGTGACGTTTATAAAGAACCGGCGAATTCTACGTTAAGCATCGATGCTTATATTTTCAAAATGCCATAAAAATAATTACATTCGTTTTTAATTTTCGTGTTACGCTCATTTTTCGTAAAACCTTTACGTAGCGTACCTTTTTAAATATCGGACTTTGATAATACCCGTATTCACAAATTATAGGGCAAGTTAAACAACTCACCCCACTAAACTAATACCCCATTGGGGCGGAGCAACTAAGGGGTGTGGTGTCCCCTTGGTATTGAGCCTTGCCATGCCTTCATACACTTGGCATTTTGAGTCTAAACTCATATAAGCCTACTTTGACCAACACACACACACACAAGTCATATTTACAACTAAAAATCTGCATTTGCTCTCTCTCCCTCTCCATTTAGACGCCACCTATCCCACATAAACACCCAAATCCATAAAATTTTGAAGATCAAACAACAAGAACACTAGTGAATATGACTACCTAGTGTAATCCCTATATTTTTGAGGTGATAAAAGATGTTTTTCAAGAAGGTTTTTACACAAGTTGGGGCTGAAGTTATAAGGAGGTTTTTATAAGAGATTTGAGTAAAGAAAATGGTGGCCAAAAGTATTTTGGGTGAAGATTAAGTTTGGAATTGAAGCCCTTATCAAGCCTTGTTCTTATTTTGATCATTTGATCATTGTCTACACTTTTCTTGTGGTAAAATTTAATGAGTCTTGTTTAAGTTTTATTTTGATTTCCAAATGTATATGTATATGTATGATGTATGATGATCAAGGAATAAAAGTGTTAATGCATGCATAGATCTAGGTTAGATCTAACAAGAATGACCATTAAAACTAGTGAGAAAAGTATAAAATTTGTAGGCTGTAATGAACAGTAAATTCCATAATCTGACGAAAATTAAAGGAAATTAAATGCAATTAAATACCAAGTGCATTAACACCCGAAGTGCTGCGCACTTTTATGCAAGTGGGGCGCACTTTTGCCCTGAAAAATCCTATAAATAGCCTCTCATTCCTCCCATTCTTCACACATCCAACACAAATCATCCCACTTAGTATGGAACACTTAGGAAAGGTGTTTTAGAGGATAAAGGCTTGAAAAACCTTTGATCCAAACCACCCTTCAAACCACCATCACCACCACCATTAGAATCAAAGTAAGGAGGAGTTCTTGAAGAAGTTGGATAGTCTTGGTTGATGTTCATCATTGTTCTTAGGTTTTGATCCATCAAAGAGGCATAGTTTTAGTGTTATTTCGAATCTATAAGCAATTGTGACGGAATTGTTCATAGTTTCCGGATTTTGCTTTGAATATAATAAAGTGTTCTTGGGAAATTCTTATGAAATCACCATACTTTGCTCGTAGAATTGGTACGAATCTTGTTACTCTTTTGAATATAATCCTTGTTGAATCCATGATGAATGCTATATGTTTTGTTACTTTGATTATGGAGTAGTAATCTTGTTATCCCAAAAGCTTAATCCATTTTCACAACATAAGCTATACCAATAAGCAAAATAAAGATAGAAAAGAGATAAGGAAAGTAAAAGATTATTAGAGAGAAATAAAGAGGTGGAAGATTACACACACACACAAATTATGGCACTATCTGACCTATCCAAACCTTACAGAAAATTCTAAAAAAATTTAGGGAAGTCACACATGTTATGAAGATGATACAGTTTAAATTTCGTTGAAAAATATTAAGTTTTGACCCGCCTGCACACAGCATCTTTACAATCAAATTACTGGACAACAAACACAGTTTTGACACTTAATCTTGTACAAAGGGTTTGACTCACTTTTATATTCTGAAAATTGACGAGGTCTAGTTCGTTGGAAAGTAGACTCGAAGTACTTATTCATAGGGTCCTGCAAATCTAGAAAAGCTATTGGCATGGCCAAGTTACACTACTCGCAAAATGGACTAAAATTCTGCATAAAAACGACGTGTGCAGAATTTTGCCAAAACAATTTCCCAACTTCAAATCGTCATATCTTTTTCGTTTTTAAGAGTTGAAGCCCAAATGTATACCACAAACCACACGTTTCATTAATAACGACCACATACCACCCTAATCTCTTAAACTCATTTACAACAATGATCATCTCCGCCAATTCAAGCCAGAAACTTATCTGGTCGAATTGGGGGTTATAAACCATATCAAATGCTCCAAATTCGCATCAACACCTTAACCAATAATCTCAAACTAACCTAATAACATCTATTAACTTACTAATCTTACCAACAACATAAGAATCATAACATGCATTCTAATCCATGGATACATACAAGTATATATAAAAATTAAACCATACAAAAACTAGAAAAAGACTTACAAGATAATAAGGAAGTAATTAGATGATCAAAACCAAAAACCCTTGTTTTGGTCTTTGGCGACATTGCAAACACCAGAACAACAAAGTAGACCCAAAAATCTTGATTTAATCACAACCAAATTTTGTACACTAACGCTCAAAATCTACTCCTTAAATATACAATTGTACTCATTTAGATTCAAAACCCTTAAAAATCAAATTCTAAAATAAAAATCCCAATAATTTGGGTAACTTGATGCATGCTTGATTTTATTTGAAAAGGATGATGGAGGTTTAATTTAGGAGTGATTTTAGGTTGATTGGAAGCTACTTGGTGGAGTTTTGGTAATGGTGGTGGTGGTTTGGGGTTGTTGGCCGACGAACAGGAATGGGAAGAGGAAAAAGAGTCGTTGGTTGTGTGTGTTTTTATGAGATGGGTTTATAAAAAAAAGGAAAGATATCTTATATACATAGAAGTAATCTAGATGATAAGCGACTAATATAAAAAAAATTCACAAGGGATGTTTTGTTGGCTAACAATCGGCTCATCAAGGAAAAAGGGAGGGCATAAATGGGTTAAAATTTTCTATTTATCCATTACTTAGTTATTTAAGCCCAAACATTTAATTAACTTGCTAATTTTTTTTGTAAAAACACGATTTTTGTCGCGGTTTCGGCCAGAAATACATAAAAGTAAAAAAAATACAAAATTAAAAATAATTAAGCTCTCGAGGCTAAAATATGGAGTCTTTGATTTTCTCAAACTTAAAATGGTGATAAAAAATATTCATTGGCACGCTCTCAACTAGCCAAAACGAAAGACGATTTTTGTTAAAGGCAAAAAAAAACAAAATAAAAATTCCGTAAAAAATTTAAATGAATTTTAGAGCTCGGTTTAAAAAATTTGACCGTAAAATACGAGATGCTACAGTCTTCCCACCTTAAGGGAGCGCCGTCCCGGTGCTCTATTCGACTTATCTCCATAGGGTTTGCGACGGTTGATCCACATTTGAAAAAAAATCCATATAACAATTTACGAGTCGAAAGGAGTTCATAACCCAAAGAATGATTCGTACGGATGAACACACGCTATGTCAAATACACATAAGCCCAGACATTCACAATTCTTCACTTACATAAAGAGGCGTCCCAATCTATGTAAGTGATGAATTATGAACTCATGGTTCGGCGGTTTATAATTTATACTATATTCAAATGAGAAGCGTCCTAAATTCCATTTCAATAAGACGATATAAATCACCTACTTAAGTAGGGGCCGACACAAAACAAAATATCACAACAAGAACAGAATGCTATATAAGTAAGGGGTGTGTCTCTTAGCGGCATGCTTCCTTCAAAATCATAACCAAGTAAAAGAAGAATAATAAGACTTAGTCAATCGCAATCCAAAGTCAGTGCCAAAACACGACACGATCCGAGTGACAAGATAAAGTATTACTCCAACAAGTAGAAGACTTCAAAACAATAATTATGGAATAATATATGCGATTCAAAAGCATAAGGAGAGTGTTCAAACTCGGAGTCGATCGAGAAAATAACTAGCAGAATTGACAAACTACCCTGAATTTCAATACCATCAAAAGGATTCGAAGATCGTCGCATTGCTCATAATAAATTATAGTAAACGAACTCATTAAGACGTACTATAGTACTATACACATATGTAAGTAATTATTATTACGTAGACGATTTCACCTTTAGGTTTGATTAGCATAGGCATCAAGTCAAGCTCGATTGAAAAGCATCGCTAAATTATACGCAACATGCAGGTAGGCGTACCCACGGTCCAAATTCTAATCATACGTTAGCCATAACACCAAAGCGACACAGCGACCGTAAATAGTTAAACTCACACAAATCACTTCTATATAAATAGACGGCAATCCAGAAGATGAGCATAAGAGATTAAAAGAAGGTAGCTCATATACGTACGGGTATCCTTATATGATACTAGTATTGATGTTCGAAGTGAAATACGAAAACATGAAGTACCCGATAATCCGGAGGTTGTCCAATATATATATATAATAAAAAAAATAAGATCCAAAATTAAAAAAAATTTTTATAAAAAAACCGACCGTTAAAAGTGTACCTAGTAGGGGCGACAATAAGATAGACATAAGAGAGCGAAGTCATGACTAAGTGTTATATACTCATTATCTATGTAATAGCAATAGGGATGCAAAAGAGAGCATATAAGTTACCTGAGAGCAAGCGCGCACGGATATTGGACAATGGTGAACGACTCTTAAATTTTTTCAAAAAACAGTTATAGTTTAGGTTTTGAAAACGACCTAGTTCTCTATAACTAGTGGCTCTGATACCAATATGTTACACCCCCATAAAATCACAACGCATCGGAATTCCACTTTGGGGTGCTACTTCATAGTATAAAGTACAAGTTACAGAAAACGACCTTAAAAGAGACGTTAATAAAATGTCACATTCGATTAAAATTTCAGAGTAAAATCAGGTCCCAATAATTTCCTTTTTAACAAAAGTTACAAGAGTTTAAACATGAATCAATTGTATAATTAAAGATAAATGGTTATCGAATGTAAAGAAAACTAAGTCCTTGAAGTTTTAATATCCACGCGACTCGAATGCTCCCAATACGCAGCTAGCAAATAGATAACCTGAGAAAATACATGCAAAAACGTCAACAATAATGTTGGTGAATTCATAGGTTCAAGTAAAAGCAGTATTGAAATAGTTCAAGTAATATTTCAGTAAGAAAGTAGCGTTACAATATTTCAACGTATTATTTCCGAAATCCAAGTAGTGCTTCAATAAATCAGGAAATGTTCAATATAGAGGACCCACAAGATTAAAGTAACTAGACATGAGAAACAAATTCATATCACCAAGTCTAGAATGAAAAAGTATTATAGCACTAAGCTCAATGACACCGAACCTAACACGTAATATAATCAAATATCTGATAATCCGTAAAATATGCCCCAAGCAGGAAAATGGTTGCGCCAAACATCCAAACTTAATATCAAATGTTTAAATGCGCCACGTGGTTATCAAGAAACCCAATCCCGGGCAGGGGATTGTCATCCCGAAAAGCATCCACAACACATCGCATATACTCAGCGTTATTTAACGGTTCATGATAGAAAAGGGGACTTAATTGGCATAGCGGTAACTTAGGCAATAATATTCAGGTAATAATCTGGATAGCATACAATTTGAAAGCACTTGTGTCCAATTTAAAACAAGTAATGTGTTCAAAACTCTCAGTTTTCATATATAAGAATTCAGTGATCTCAAATCATGTAGTAAGCAAATCAAGCTTTAGTAAATTCATGAGTAAACAACCATGTATTAAAAGTCATGTAACGCTTAAGTAGTAGAAATCAATAAGTTGGCTTAGTAAAACGAGCATGTATTCTCACCCCGAAAACAGTTTATGGAAACCATTAGAAAAGAAAAGATGGGGCTATGAACTCACCGAGAATAGAAGATGTGATCAAGATATCCAAACAAAGATAGAAACGAACGCCGACAATCAACCGCGACCTATTAATAAAAATAATATGCGATTGATACGCGAGCTATATAAAAAAACGCAACCTCAATATACATATATAGTAAATGCATGCAAAATATACATTGGAATCCATGACTACATCACTTATATGTTTCTATTGATTTACACATTTCTGAAATTTTATCCGTTTTTACTAAATAATCGGCTTAATTTAATGGAATGAGATAAATGTCGAACTAGTCGACTCCCTCCATCTTAAGCATCCTATATGTTATTTACTACCATAATTCAACCTCCATAAGCCATAGCTCATAGTTAATCTTATTATGGAAAAGTACACATCAATGACACTGGATAACTTGTTAATATAGGTCTGCTGACTTTGCAAAAGTTTGCACTATCTGACTTTATCTCAAACCTTACAGAAAATTCCTTAAAAAAATTTAGGGAAGACACACATGATTAATGAATAGATACAGTTTTAAATTCGTTGAAAAATATTAATTTTTTGACCCGCCTAAACACACAACTTTACAATCAAATTACTGGACAGCAAACACTGTTTTGACACTAAATCTTGTTAAAAGGGTTTCACTCACTTTTACATTCTGAAAATCGACGAGGCCCAGTTCGTTGGAAAGTAGACTCGAAGTACTTAATCATAGGGTCCTACAAATCTAGTAAAGCTATTGGCATTGAGAAGATACACTACTCGCAAAATGGACTAAAATTCTGCATAAAAACGACGTGTGCAGAATTTTGCCAAAACAATTTCCCAACTTCAAATCGCCATATCTTTTTCGTTTTTAAGAGTTGGAAGCCCAAATATTTACCACACGTTCATTATAACGACCACTACCACCCTAATCTTTTAAATCTCAGTTTACAACAATGATCATCTCGCCAATTCAATCCTAAACTTTCTGGTCTAATTGGGGGTTATAAAACCATATCAAATCTCCAAATTTTCGCATCAAACACGCTTCCAATAATCTCAAACTAACCTAATACATCTATTAACTTACTAATCTCACCAACAACATAAGAATCATAACATGCATTCTAATCCATGGATACATGCAAGTATATATAAAAATTAAACCATACAAAAACTAGAAAAAGACTTACAAGATAATAAGGAAGTAATTAGATGATCAAAACCAAAAACCCTTGTGGTCTTGGCGACTTGGCCAAACACAAGAACAACAAAGGAGGACCCAAAATCTTGATTTTATCACACCAAATTTTGTACACACGCTCAAAATCAACTCCTTAATATACCAATTGTACTCAATTAGATCAAACCCTTAAAAATCAAATTCTAATAAAAATCAAGAATTTGGGTAACTTGATGCATGTTTGATTTTATTTGAAAAGGATGGTGGGGGTTTAGTTTAGGAGTGATTTTAGGTTGATTGGAAGCTACTTGGTGGAGTTTTGGTGATGGTGGTGGTGGTTTGGGGCTGTTGGCCGACGAACAGGAATGGGAGGAGGAAAAAGAGTCGTTGGTTGTGTGTGTTTTTATGAGATGGGTTTATAAAAAAAAGGAAAGATATCTTATATACATAGAAGTAATCTAGGATGTATCGACTAATAAAAAAAATTCACAAGGGATGTTTGTTTGGGCTTACAATCGGCCAAGGAAAAAGGGAGGGCAAAGATGGGCTAAAATTTTCTATTTATCCATTACTTAGTTATTTAAGCCCAAACATTTAATTAACTTGCTAATTTTTTTTGTAAAAACACGATTTTTGTCACGGTTTCGGCCAGAAATACATAAAAGTAAAAAAAAATACAAAATTAAAAATAATTAAGCTCTCGAGGCTAAAATATGGAGTTGTTGATTTCTCAACGTTAAAATGGATAAATATTCAAGGCACGCTTCGCAACTAGCAAAAACGACGATTTTCGTTAAAACGACAAAAAAAACAAAATAATAAATTCCTTAAAAATTTGAAATGGAATTTAGAGCTCGGTTAAAAATTTGACCGTAAAATACGAGATGCTACAGTCTTCCCACCTTAAGGGAGCGCCGTCCCGGTGCTCTATTCGACTTATCTCCATAGGGTTTGCGACGGTTGATCCACAGTTGGAAAAAAATCCATATAACAATTTACGAGTCGAAAGGAACCCAAAGAATGATTCGTACGGATGAACACACGCTATGTCGAATACACATAAGCCCAGACATTCACAATTCTTCACTTACATAAAGAGGCGTCCCAATCTATGTAAGTGATGAATTATGAACTCATGGTTCGGCAGTTTATAATTTCCTTATTCAAATGAAGAAGCGTCCTAATTCATTTCAATAAGACGATTATAAATCATCCTACTTAAGTATGGCCGACACAAAACAAAATATCACAACAAGATCAAATGCTATATTAAGTAAGGGGGTGTCTCCTTAGCGGCATGATTCTTCAAAATCATAACAAGTAACAAGAAGAATAATAAGACGTTAGTCAATCGCATTCCAAAGTCAAGTGCCAAAAGACGACACGATCCGAGGTGACAAGATAAAGTAGTACTCCCATCAAGTGGAAGACTTCAAAACAATAGATTATGAAGTAATATATGCGATTCAAAAGCATAAGAAGAGTGTTCAAACTCGGAGTCGATCGAGAAAATAACTAGCGGAATTGACAAACTACCCTGAATTTCAATACCATCAAAAGGATTCGAAGATCGTCGCATTGCTCACAATAAATTATAGTAAACGAACTCATTAAGACGTACTATAGTACTATACACATATGTAAGTAATTATTATTACGTAGACGATTTCACCTTTAGGCTTAGATTAGCATAGGACTCAAGTCAAGCTCGATTGAAAAGGATCGCTAAATTATACGCAACATGCAGGTAGGCGTACCCACGGTCCAAATTCTAACAAAGAACCACGTTGGCCATAACACTCAAAGCTTGACACAAGCGACCGTAAATAGTTAAACTCACACAAATCACTTCTATATAAATAGACGGCAATCCAGAAGATGAGCATAAGAGATTAAAAGAAGGTAGCTCATATACGTACGGGTATCCTTATATGATACTAGTATTGATGTTCGAGTGCGAAAATAAGAAAACAGGAAGTACGCGATAATCGGAGTGGTCAATATATATATATAACCGACCGATATAAGGTAAATAGTAAGGCGTCATAAGATAGACATAAGAGAGCGAAGTCATGACTAAGTGTTATATACTCATTATCTATGTAATAGCAATAGGGATGCAAAAGAGAGCATATAAGTTACCAGGGAGCAAGCGCGCGCGGATATTGGACAATGGTGAATGACTCTTAAATTTTTTCAAAAAACAGTTATAGTTTAGGTTTTGAAAACGACCTAGTTCTCTATAACTAGTGGCTCTGATACCAATATGTTACACCCCCATAAAATCACAACGCATCGGAATTCCACTTTGGGGTGCTACTTCATAGTATAAAGTACAAGTTACAGAAAACGACCTTAAAAGAGACGTTAATAAAATGTCACATTCTATTAAAATATCAGAGTAAATTCAGTCCCCAGTAATTTCTTTTAAACAAAAGTACAAGAGTTTTAACATGAATCAATTAGATCATTAAAGATAATGGTGCACGAATGTAAAGAAAAACTAATCCTTGAAGTTTTAATATCCACGCGACCTCGAATGTCACCAATGCTCATCATATCAAATAGACTAACCTGAAGAAAATACATCAAAAATCGTCAACAATAATGTTGGTGAATTCATAGGTTTAAGTAAAAGCAGTATTGAAATAGTTCAAGTAATATTTCAGTAAGAAAGTAGCGTTACAATATTTCAACGTATTATTTCCGAAATCCAAGTAGTGATTCAATAAATCAGGAAATGTTCAGTAGTGGACCACAAGATTTAAGTAACGTAGACAAGAGAAACAAATTCACCAAGTCTAGAAATGAAACAAGTATTATTGCACTAAGCTCATGACACCGAACCTTAACACAAATCTAATCAAATTCAGTAATCGTAATATAAGCCCAGCAGGAAAAAGAATGCTGCCAAACAACCAACGTATTATTCAAATGTTAAATGCGCCACATGGTTATCTAGAAACCATATCCCGGGCGGGGATTGTCAGTCCCAATAGATCTATCCACAACACTCGCATTTACTCAGCCGATATTTAACGGTTCATGATAGAAAAGGGGACTTAATTGGCATAGCGGTAACTTAGGCAATAATATTCAGGTAATAATCTGGATAGCATACAATTTGAAAGCACTTGTGTCCAATTTAAAACAAGTAATGTGTTCAAAACTCTCAGTTTTCATATATAAGAATTCAGTGATCTCAAATCATGTAGTAAGCAAATCAAGCTTTAGTAAAACATGAAGTAAACAACCATGTATGTAAAAGTCATTGTAACGCTTCAGTATAGAAATCAATAAGTTGGCTTAGAAAAACGGACATGTATTCTCCACACCGAAAACAGTTTTATGGAAACCAAAGAAAGAAAAGATGGGAGCTATGAACTCACCGGAAATAGAAGCTGTGATCAAGATATCCAAAACAAAGATAGAAACGAACGCCGACAATCAACCGCGGCCTATTAATAAATATAATATGCGATTGATATCCGAGCTATATAAAATACGCAACTCAAAGTACATATATATAATGTGCATGAAAAATGATACTTTGGAATCCATGGACTACATCACTTAATGTTTCTATTGATTACACATTATTTCTGAAATTTTATCCGTTTTTAGCTAATGACGGCTCTTACTTAATGAACGCCAAAATGGTCGAACTAGTCGACACTCCCTCCATCTTAAAGCTTTCCCTTATATGTTAGTTAACTACCATAATCACCCCATAAGCAAAGCCTAAGTAATCTTATTATGAAAGACACATCAATGGCACTTGTTTTAAAACAGGGTCTGCTGGACTTTGCAAAAGTTTGGCACTATCTGACCCATCCAAACCTTACAGAAAATTCTAAAAAAATTCAGGAAAGTCACACATGTTATGAAGATGATACAGTTTAAATTTGTCGAAAATATATCAAGGTTTTGACCCAGCCTGCACACAGCCATCTTACAATCAAATTTCTGGACAACAAACATAGTTTTGACACTTAATCTTGTACAAGTTTGACTCACTTTTATATTCTGAAAAATGACGAGGTCTAGTTCGTTTGGAAAGTAAACTGAAGTACTTAATCATAAGGTCCAAGCAAATCTAAAAAAGCTATGGCATGGCCGTTACACCTACTTCGCAAAATGACTAAAATATTCTGCACAAAAACGACGTGTGCAAATTTGCCAATAACACTTTCCCACTTCAATCGCTATATCTTTTCGTTTTTAAAGAGTTGGAAGCCCAAATATTTACCACACGTTCATTATAACGACCACTACCACCCTAATCTTTTAAATCTCAGTTTACAACAATGATCATCTCGCCAATTTTCAATCCAAAACTTACTGGTTCTAATTGGGGTTTTAATAAAACCATATCAAATCTCCACATTTCGTATCAAACACTCTTCCAATAATCTCAAACTAACCATAATACATCAAATAACAACTAATCTAACCAACAACAACGAATCATAAACATGGCATTCTAATCCATGATACATGCTAAGTATATATAAAAATAAACCATACAAAAACTAGAAAAAACTACAAGATAAAAGAAAGTAATATAGAAGATCAAAACCAAAAACCCTTGGGTTCTTGGCAACTTGCCAAACACAAGAACAACAAAGAAGACCCCAAATCTTGATTTTATCACACAAATTTGTACAATAACACCTCAAAATCAACTCCTTAATATACCAATTGTATTTATGAATCTTGATGCATGGTGGTTAATATTGTTAGAGAATGACTAGGGATTGTTTATAAGTGTTTTTGAGTTATTAGGAATTGATTTTAGAGATCAAGATGGTGGATTTTGATGGTTTTGGGGTTGTTTTGTTCGAACAGTAGAGGGAGAGCAGGAAGGAGTCGATCTCTTTTTTTTAACTGTGTTATGTGTGTTTTTATAAAGGGGGTCAAAGGTTTATAAAGGTCAAACTTTATATAAGGAGGTGTTTGGTTTTCAGTTTTGTAGAAGTAAAAATATGATAATGGTGTGTTTGGTTTCTAGTTTTGATGGAGCATATTAAAAGAAAAGGGGTGTTTGGTTTACATGTTGTGTTTATAAATTGTATTTTTTTATTTTTATTTTTATAAAACATTTATACCATAATATTTGTTTTAAAACACTTGGTTGAAATATTAAAAATTATAAAAACACTATTTTGACGCGGTTTCGGCCAAACGCGGTTAAAAGTCAAAAAGTATTAAAATAAAAAATAAATAAGCTCTCGAAGCTAAAATATGGAATTAATGATTTCTCAAACGTTAAAATTGATAAATATTTATGGCACGCTTCGCAACTAGCTAAAACGACGATTTTTGTTAAAACGGCTAAAAACAAAATAATAAATCCCTTAAAAATTTGAAATGGAATTTAGAGCTCGGTTAAAATTTTGACCGTAAAATACGAGATGCTACAGTCTTCCCACTTAAGGGAGCGCCGTCCCGGTGCTCTATTCTACTTATCTCCATAGGGTTTACGACGGTTGATACATAGTCAGAAAAATCCATATCACAAATGACGAGTCCAAAGGAGTTCATAGCCCAGAGAATGATTCATACAAACAAACGCACGCTATGTCAGATACACATAAGCCCACTCATTCACAATTCGCACTTACATAAAGAGGCGTCCCAATCCATGTAAATGAAGAATTATGAACTTATGGTTCAGCGGTTTATAATTTCCTTATTCAAATGAAGAAGCGTCCCAATTCATTTCAATAAGACGATTATAAATCATCCTACTTTAGCATGGCCGACACGAAACACAATATCAAAACAAGACCAAAAGCTACATTAAGTAAAAAGACAAAACCATTTAAAAGGAACAACGTAGCACGGGCTTATACTGCTGGGCCTCGTGAGAAGAAGCCGTACAGAGGGTCTAAACCTCTGTGCCCCAAGTGCAACTATCACCATGATGGGCCGTATGCTTCTAAGTGTACTAACTACAAAAGGATTGGCCATTTGGCCCATGACTGTAAAAACAGGCCTGCTACTGCCAACAACAACCAAGGAGCCTAAGGGACAAACCAAAGAGTTCTCACTTGCTATGAGGGTGGAGCTCAGGGTCATTTCAGGAGTGATTGCCAAAAGTTGAAGAACATGAATCAAGGAAATTGGGTTGGGAATGGTAATGCTGTAGCAAGAGCCTATACTATGGGTACTGTCGGAACAAACTCGAACTCGTTCCTTTGAGCATTAGGGTGAGTCCTGTTGGTAGTATAGTTGTAGTTCACCCTGTTATAATTATTCCCATATACCATCCTTTCTCTTTGATGGTATTTACAATGAGCCTACACATGATCAAAACTCCCACAAATGAAGCAAGCTTGTTATATATCATAAAATCACTTCCTAGTTGATTGGACTTCTGTCCATTCCAGTTTCTTTGATTCCCTCAAGGACTTTGTGATCTATACATCTCAGCATACCTAACTGACTTTTTAACTGGTTTTTCATGATTTTTAGGTTTGACAAACTCTTTCTTTTTATCAGCAAAAAAAAACAGTTTCTTTATCAACATTAAGTGGAGACTCAACAAAGATACTTGTGTCTTCTGATACTTGTTCTTTTACCAAAGAGTCATTAGAATTTTCCTTAGAAGCATCTGATTTTTTTATCACAAACAATGTTAAACTCTTGCTTACTCTCCTGAGAACCATAACTTTTGAATTCAGGCTCTTTGAATTCATCAAGACCAGAATAAGACAAATCAAGCTTTTTAGGTCGATTATAGATTAAAGGATGAGGTGGAGGAACAACATTATACCTCAAACCCTTTTTACTTTTGTTAGTTATCTGACTCCCTAACAACTTGTCTAGGTCTTTTGAGGCTTTATTAAATTTCTCAATTTTAAATTCAATGCCCTCTTTTTCTTGTTTAACTTTTTCAAACTCACTTTTAAGCACATTTATTTCATAGTCTTTGCAAGCTACTTCTCTTTTAAGAACTGCAACTTCTTCACTAAAAAGAACCTCATTCTTTCTATATGTGATAAGTTGTTCTTCTACAGTTGCTAAACCTCTTTTATAAGTAGCTGCTATAAATTCAGTTTGATTAAGCTTAACAATTAAATCATCACACTGTTTCTTAAGAGTTTCATAGTTTTTCAGACAAGTTTTAGTGCAAGATTTATCATTATATACCTCAGAGTCTGAAAACGCCATTAGAGTCATGTTTGTCTGAACCTGTTCTTTTTCCATATCACTCTAGTCAAAACCTACACCATCTATAGCCAACATTGCCTTTGAAGATGTGTCTTCATTGTTTTCTTGCTTCCTTGTGTTGTCTTGATTTCTGAACTGACCCTCTTTGTTCCTTGGTGCTCTACATTCCCTGGTAAAGTGTCCAATCTTGTGACAGTTGAAACACTCTACCTTGGATTTATCATACTCAGCAGTATCATTAGCATTAATGAAAATTTTCTTGCATGTCCTCTGAAAGTACCTCTTTGCCCTCATACTTAGCAGAGAGAGCTGCCACTTCAAATCCATTGCTTCCAGATCATCTGCATGAATTTGCTCTAAGTCCTGCTGTAGGAGATTAGAACCATTGGGATTCTCAACCATGAAATCATACACAACATTATCACTGAAGCTAACACTACTAACTTGAGGACTAACAATGTTAACATTTGAGCTAACAATACTAACTTCATATGCAGGTTTAGCAGTATTAACATCATTAGTACTGCTAGTGCTTTGAGCAGTCATAAAGGCCAAGTTTTGAGCACCACTACTTGCACCAACAGATTTCTTTACACTTTGTTCAATAATTTTGAAGTTGTTGTACAAATCATCGATGCTCATTGTTTCAATTTTAGCCTTATTCATCCAGACTACAACATGAGTATTCCACTCAGGAGGCAAGCTTCTTAAAAATTTCAAATTTAAGTCTTCTTGAGTGATGACTACACCCAAAATTGAAAGCCTACTAACAATCTTATGAAGCCTGTTAAAGATAGAAGAGTCAAAGACCTGGCTGATGCACTAAAATTTTCATATTGTTGCTTCAAAAGTGTCTTTTGTGTTTTCTTAGTGGCTTCATTACCTCCAAATCATGTTTTGATAGCAGTAAATGTTGGGACTTAAAAGACTTCAAGGATTCTTAGAGTTACTACTGCTCAGGTACTTAATGGAAATTATGCTAAGTAGTTAGTACTGGTAGTATAAAGTTACCACTGCTAGTTACTACTGTTAGTATAATTTAGTACTTGTTAGATAAATACACTTCTAGTTAGTTTGACTTAAGACTGCCTCAGAGATAGAGACTAAAATGTAAGCTAAGTAGTTAGTGCCCTTCAATTAGTTAATGAAAAGACTGCTATACAATTGTACTACTGTGAGTATATATTAGTACTTCTACTAATATACAGCTTCTTATGTTTATTAGTACTGCTGGTACAAAAGTTTATGCTGCTGGATTACAACTGCTAGAAGACCTACAACTGCCAAAAAGGATAAAGACGATTTAAAGAGATAAAGATTGTTTGGAGAACAAGAATACTTATGAAGATAAGTATTGAGATATTTTTTTACAAGATAAATATAAAGTATTTGTTAAGATAATTACGTTTATGTTAGAAAAGATTATGATATCTTAGTAATTTATGTAATCCGACTAGGACCCTTATTCAATAAAAGATAGTGCCCTAGGGCATTAGTTGAGACATAAGTTCATAAGTTTTCATAGTTGTCAAGTCAATTCAGAAAAGCTTCAAGGTTGTAAACCCTAGTACTAGTAAGAGTTAAGCTCTTAATATATGATCTAATAATTTATAGCGTTGTTATATCTTTGTTTATACACGAATACTGTTTTATTCATAATACTTCTAGGTATTAAGGTGTAGATACCGCATACACTTTAGTATACATACAAAGTTTCTACAACAAGTTATTTTGGATTTATCCAAGGTAATTTAACCTTAGACAAGCTAAGGAATCGATTAAGGATTGAGATCAACAAGTGGTACAGAGCTTTTGCTTTGAAACTTTGATCTAGAAGACATGGAGTTTGAATCTGCAAATAGTGGTACTACTGCAAAGCTTCCTAAACTCAAACTAGGTGAGTATGAGATGTGGGTAATAAGAATTAAATGATACTTTTAGATACAAAACTATGCTCTATGGGATGTCATAGAGAATGGTAATTCATGGCTGTTTGTACCACAGACAGCACAAGAAAATGGTACTTCAGTTATAAAGATGTTTGTGCCTGTAACTGCTGAAGAAAAGATGATTCGATTGATAGTATATATATAATACTAGGCAAATCCCAACCAATTGCCCTTGACCAAGGCAAAAAGTCAAAGTTCACAAATAGAATCAATATATATCCAGAAGTTTGATTTCCTGGGTCGTTATGTCCCAACGAGGTGTGCAATTGAAAATCGAATGACGAATTAATAATCGATGTTTGAATGAAAAGGTTATGATGCTTTACTATCAACAATAATAAAAATGCAAAACGATTAAAGAAAAACCATCTGATAGATAACAAGAAAGTGATTTAAACCCAAAAAAACGATAACGGAAACCTAAAAACGTGAGTTAAAAACCTAAAATCTCAAATTTTAATCCTGAAATCTATTTTTCACTTTTAATAAGCTCTAAATGACTAAAAAAAAGATTAAAAAAAACTAGATTAAAAACGGAGGTGATTAAGGCTAAAAACGCGTAAAAACGAGAACGTGGGGGGGGGGGAGAAAAAGGGGGGGGGTGGGGGGGGTAAAAAATTTCGAATCCCATTCTTTAAAAAATAAAAAGTTGCAAAAATGACCCTATGAAAACACTCAATATGTTCCTATTAAACTAGTAATACAATAAAATTTTGAAAAAAGATTTATATTTTTCTGATTAATATTTTATTTTTTATGAATTTTTTAAGATTTTAAACAAATTAAATTATAAAAAATACGAAACGTTTTTAAAAAAATCTAAAAAAATATAAAAAATAGCTGAAGTTGTGAGGAGTCTTAGAAAAATAAAATGGGTCACATAGCTTATTGCAATAAGCTGCGAAAAAGCTAAAACAACTTATGGCTTAATGGGCCAAAAAGTGTATAAGAATAAACCCAACACAAACTCTACCGGATGAGCTATTGTAGCACAGCGGTAGAGTGTGTTTGTAAAAGGGTTGAAAGTGTTGAGGTCTTGGGTTCGAGCTCAGGCTCACCCTGGACTTCCACTTTCCCCTTTTTATTTTTTTTTTAAATTTCTTTTTACAATCTTGTTAAGGATATGAAAATAAGCAATTTTTACAACTATGACTTTTTATAAAAGCTTATAAATAAGCTGTAAAAAGCAATTACAACAGACATAATGGCTTAAATGGACAAAGGCTTAAAGGGCTTTTTCTTTTTGGCTTTTCAGACTTAATAAGCAACTTAAGAAGAAAAATAAGCAAAACTTAGACTCAAACTACCCGTAATAGGGCAAATGCAATTGAATAAGCACAAAATGAATGAAAATTAATTTTTTTGTTAACCACAAATAAGCCCTGAAATAAGCAAAACCAAACAGACAGTAACAAAAGGTCTTTAAGAAAATAAGCTAAGTTGTTGGGCTTATTGGACTGAATAAGCTACAAAAGAACAAATAAGCAACTAATTTAGACTTGCTTACACCTAATAAGCCAATGCAGACCTAAATAAGCACAAGGGAATGAAAAATAAGCTAAGAAATTCAAATAAGCTATCTGACATAGAAAATATATGCAAAACAGACAAACAGGCCACTTTGGGCTTATTTTTAAGCTCAAGGATGGACTCTAATGAATCTATAAGCTAAAAAACAGGAAAAGAGGACATAAAAAGCTATAAGAAAAAGCAATCTATAATTATTTTGAACAACTAATAAGCTAGAAAAACCAATTTGAAAACAGCAGTATTAACTTGAAAGTTAATACTGCCAGAAGTGACTTAAGCTGAAAAAGCTTTTATAAGCAAAACTATGGATTGAATTAAGCTAAAACAAGCTGATACTAGCCTAATAAGCAGTTAAAAGCAAAATGAGACAAGGCTCTTAAGAAGAAAAGCACAAAATAAGCAACTCAGCACCAGGGCAAATAACTTAAGCCAACAGCCTATATGGGCACCTTTGTGCTTAAATTTAAGCAAGAAGATAGAATCTTATTGAAAAAGGGCTTATAGACCCTTGAAGATTGGCCTATGGGCTTCTCAGGAAAGCAAACTCAAAAGAGTTTGAAAAGCTTATTAGCCAAGAAATTGGCTTATGAAAAAGCCTGACACACTCAGAACATGCTGAGTGTGTTCTTCTTAAAAGGGTAAAAGTCTACATGCAGGCTTAAATCACTTTAATCAAATAAGCTTAAAACAGAGAAATAAGCTCAAACAGATTGAGTATGGTGTCTAATAAGCTTAAGCTTTTAATTTTAGATTCTACAAATGACTTAAGCTTATCTAAAATTGAGCTTAAAAATGACTCCTTGCAACTGCTTAGACTTCTATGGCATATTGTATTGAAAACACAAAACACAAATGCAGGAACTTAAAACTTAATCCTAATATGCCATAGCACTCAAAATGAACATAAACATGAGGACTTTTATCACTTTTAAACCAAAGATCAAAATAAGCAGTTCTAGCACTTAAGCATATAACAGATTTAAATCATTGCTATAAAAATCTTGATTATTGAGATTTAAACTAAAAGAGCTTTTTAAAACTGATTATTAGACCCTAGTCAAGCTAATTAAAGTAGGAGTTGTGACCCCAACCCAATGCATTAAACAAACTGACCCATTTTGCCCTTATGCCAAACACCCCTTTAACTTGAAAAAAGGCTATTTTAAGCTATAAAAAGCACAAATAAGCAAAAACAGTGCAAGCCTAAGTCATTTAAAGATCAAATAAGCAATCATGATAAAAAATAAGCACAAAAATAAGCAGATAATGAGATGATAAGCAATAAGCAATAAAAAGGCTGAAATAAAGTCTAACATTGATCCTAGCTTAACAAGGATTAAAAAAGGCTTTAGAAAGCTTAAGTCTATAAGCTCTAGCTTATAAATAAGCTAGTAAATAAGCCCATCCATTTCTAGCTTATCTTCAAGTGGCTTATTTTTTGGTTTTTGAAGTGATTTTTTTAGAAGAAGGCTTAAACCCTTTTAAGTTATGAGAAAACTTAAAGGATATAAGCAAAAACAGCTATAGTGAGTTTTAAAGAGCTTAAAGGAGCTTATGAAATGCTTTAAACAACAAATTAGTTAAGAGCTTATAAGAATAGAATTTTAAATCTAAAAAAAACTCAAATTTCATTAACTTTAGAAAACAGGGTACAATGCTTGAATTTTAAAAAACAAAAAGCTACAAGTTAACTAAAATAAGCTGCAAAGAAAATTGGATAAAAAAAATTCTTTCTTTTTTTTAACTGCTTACAAAGGTCCTATTTATACTAGAACTTCAAGTCTTGGGTCTTCTCCTTTTGTGCTACTTTTGTGAGAACAAACTGAGTTGTGCTTGTTTTGTGAGAGGTTTGAAGCTTTAATCTTGGCCATTGATATCACTTGTGCTTTCTTGATCTCATACCCAACTTTGGATTAGCTTGGAAAGAGTGGGATTGCTAACATGGCAAGGCTTATTGTGACTAGGGTTTTAGTGTAGAAGGGGTGAAGGGTTTATTTCTTGGTGTAATTAGGGTTGCAGGGTAATAGCAAGAAGGGAAACTCGTGACTGGAAATGGGGTTTTGAGCTTTGGCGAGAAAAATGGGTTTATAAAGGTTGGGGATAACAAGGGTGAGTTTGGGGAAGAGGCAAGTATGGCCCCTCAACTTGTATGTCTTGTTTGCACCCTTTGTCCTTGTGGTGTATAAGATTAGGGGGTTGACATTTTTGCCCCCACAACTCATATATGTTTATTACATGCATGGTCCTTGAATGATATAACTTTAGGGGTTTGGCAGAATCAACCCTTAAAGTTAAATTTCACTTAAATTGCATTTCCACTCCTTGTAGTTTTTATCTTTAATATACAACTTCATGATTTGTCATTTATGGTCCTTCAAGTTTGTATTCTTCTGATTCAGCTTCTCGGAGTTGACTTTGACTTTGTCGGGGTTGACTTTTCTGTTGACTTTTTAACTTTGACTGTTTCATCAAGCTCTTTCCGTTCTCATGCTCGGTTTTGTCTGATTTGAGCTTTGTCTTTGTCCTTTTCTTGAACATCCTTTTCCTGCACAATACAAATGCAAAACATACAAATACAATGTATTTTTGGTACGTTTTTAGTCATTTAAGTCCGTTTTTAATGGAAAATGGTATGTGTAATTAAGCACATACCATTAGCCAAAAAACCGAAGTTAAGTTCTATATGTCTACTAACTTCCCTGAGAAAATTAGCCTCTAATTAGTTGCCTATGTATGGTTAGCAAGGTCAAACATTTTAGTGCACGTTCAGATTCGAATCTGGGTACTTTTGAATTAGGAATTTATTTAGGGTACTTGTTCTTGTGGTATGCTTTTTGGGAAAATGAGGTAGTTATTAAGCACCTAAGGGAACATAGGTGATTTATGTGAGAATTTATTTGGTTCAATAGGTAAGGGTTGGAAGCGAGATAAGTGACTAAAATTATGCGTTTTTGGGTAAAATGTAGATCACTAGAATTATGAGTAAATGAAGTGGTTAAGGTGTCGGGGTGACCCATGGGGATAATTAATCACCATAGACATCCATCATACGATTATTACATGGACTTAAGCATTTGGCTTAGTCGCTTGTAACACGTTTATATTATATTATGTAGCTTTGTGTAAGATATTTAGAAGCTGCTTGAGCATTAGGTGAGTTTCATAGTCCCTCTTTTCACATCGCTTTTAAATTGGGATAAAAATGATGCAAATGGATTTGAAATGTTCTAATTACTGTGATTATGTGTCTTTGTTTTAAAAGTGTATGGACTTTACTTGGCTATTGTATGTTACGTGCTAAATGCTTATATATATTTAGATCGGGGGTAACGTTCCTACCCATTTGTTGTGATATCGGGATCGAGGGTAACGTTCCTACCCATGTGAAGTGACGGTTTTAATGGATTGAGGGTAACGTTGCTACCCAATTGTTGATATTTGTTGGATCGAGGGACACGTTCCGTTCCTATGCTCGTTTTGGTTACATTTGCATGCTAGCTTGTATCATAGTGAAGTAATTGTCCTGCCATGTTTGCATTAGTCATAGTAATTGTTTATAAGCTTTAATTTTCGTGTCTTAAACCTATGACTCTCACCAACCTTTGTGTTGACATTTTAAGCATCATTTTCAGGTAACCATCTTGAGGATGTTGAAGTTAGGAAGAGTGGCTAGTGAGACCGTATGCTTGCATGCGGAGTCATTCTCCTAGATATTTTATTTATGTCATTTGAATTGTTTGATACTTGATTGTTATTTGATTGTTTAGACTCTTGGATTATGTTTCCTTTCGGTATGACTTTGCTATCATAATGCAAGACTCCTTTATCTTATGTTAGATATTGTCATGACACATTGTGTCTCATTTTTTTTATCTATTTCATTTAGTTCTCTCTATTGTTGACACCATTGTGTTGTGATGATATCCATGATGTTACGCCTCGGGTTTCCACCTAGGCGAGGTGTGACATCAGCCTTGGAGAGAAATCTTGTCAATTATCAATCAATGTCTCACAAGCAAGACTTTTGGGTTTGATAGGCCCAAATACCCAGTTCTTCAGATGCTTTGGGGTATAATTACAAGTATAAATGTTGATTATGCTAAACTCATATGGGAAGAATTTGTACAAGCTATACAGACTTTTCTCGTGGATAAGGCCAATCTAAGCACTCCTCCTCAGAAGGGGAAGAAGACTAAACCTCATGTTATTCCTTATTGTCGGTTTACAATGTTAATCATCTGCCATTTGGGAAGAACTCATAACATTCACCAAAGGTCTTCGTCTCTGTTTCATCTTGCTGTAGAAGATCGCAGACTTGGAAATCTCAAGTTCTTTCCCAAAGGCGAAGAAGATGAAGTCTTTGGCATGCAAATTCCCAAGGAGCTGATAACGAACAATATTAGGAATGCACCGTACTACAACGCTTACTTGGAAATGGTTGCAAAGCATGATCAGAAAACTGCAGCTGAAGAGGGTGGAAAGAAAAAGTCAACAACAAAAGCTGATAAGTCAAAGAAACCTGCAACTGTGAAGCAACTCAAACCAAAGATTGTTAAAGAGAAGTCAAGCAAACCAGCTCCAGCATCAAAACATAAGGTAACACAGGAAAAACCCGCAAACCCTTCTCCTGCGAAGCATCCAAAAAGGGGTAAAGTGCAGAAAATTCGCAAAGGAAAGAGTTCTCTCCAACTCATTGATGAACTCAACCTGAACCTGAACCCGAACATCAAGGTGAAGGTGAAGATTATAATGTCGAAATAGCTATTCATATGAGTCTGGAATCGTTTTAGGCACAGGGTCAAGAACATGTTGGCGGTATGGCTATTCGAGAACCTGTAGCAAAGGTGTGACACCCGTGATTTAAGCAGGTTGGTCATATCATAGGAAATGGCTAAGTATTTGTGTTTGTACTTATTTTGTGCTTTATGTGGCTATATTTGTGTGTTAGTGATCAACTTGAGATGCGTGTTCATCTCATTTGTGATCAAGTATGAAGTTTATGTTGAGAATTTCCATTTTTATTCACGTACAGTGATAATGGAAATGAGTGGTATTTGTGAGAGTGTTGCACGGTTAATATGTGGATTTCTAAGCGTTGAATTGATATAGGAAGTATGACCTATGAGAAGGAAATGAGTTTGGTTAAATATAAGGGTTTTTAGTGGACTTTCTAAAAATTGAAAGTGAGTTGGTGAAATGAAAAGTTATTTTTAGAAAGTTAGTAAATTGCGTTTATGTAAAAAGGTTTACCAAATTGACATAGGTTTTTGTAAAAAAATAAAGTAATGTAAATAATGATATAATTAATAATAATAATATAAAAATATAAAAAAAAATATAAATGTATGTGTTTAGTTCGGCCAAAAAGGAGAAAAAAAGAAAGAAAAGGAAAAAAAAGGAAAATAGATGCCCAATCCTATTAAAACTCTAATTAGGAAATTATTTATAATATATATATGATAAAAGAACCCTAAGAACGAAATTCCTCCCCCCCCCCCTTTGAAGAATTCGGCCGATACTCTAAGAAGAAAAAGAAGAAAAAATTTTAGGGTTTGTTCTTGTGAAGAGAATTCGAGGTTTAGGTATGTTTTAATTAATCTTTTGTTAATTACTAATCTTTAATCGTGTAATAATTAATATGGTGGATAATTAGGGTTTCATTAAATCTGTAATTAATGAGTTATAATTATGTCCTGATGATTAGGGTTTGATTAGGGTTAGTTTGATGCGAGTGTTAGGGTTTAGATCGCGTTAGAACATGATTAGGGCAGAATTTAGGTCTGTGTTGTTCGGCTGTTATCTCCATGATAGTAATAGCTTTTGTCAAGTTTTCGGTGTCTATGATGTAGCTCAGAGAGTCTAGTTTCCTGAACATCCAGCCTCGAAAGTTTTTAAGGTCAGGAAGTCATTCAAATGTTGGTTACAAGAAAGGTTGTCAAAGCAGTAAATTCGGGTCAGATTTAGGTCATATTTCGAGGTGTAACACCTCCACATAAAATTTGAATTAGGATTAGCCAACCTGCAGAAGTTTAGTTCTATGTGTCTATTAAAAATCGCCCAAAGGAGAGCTTCTGATTTGGAGTCTATGTATGGGTTTTAGGTCCAAACTTTTTAGTGTTCGTTCCTATTTGAAACTGAGTAGTTGAAAGTTTGATTTTATTTGGGGCACTTAAGTGGGGGAATAAATTAGTGGAAAAATCATGGAGATAGTAAACTCATGATATTGATCCGGTGATTTTTGGTAAAATTTATAAAGGTAAGTAGGTGTGATTTAGAAAATAGTAAAGTGACACTAAAATTCTGCGTTTTCGGGTAAATTGTTGAACATTGAAAAAGTGTGTAAACGAATTGGTAAATGTTGGGCATGGTGTCGGGGTGACCCATGAGGGTAAATAAACACCTTAGACATCCATCATATGATTGTTACATGTGCTTAAGCTTTTGGCTTAGTAGCGTGTAACACGTGTTTGTTTTGTTGAATAGTTTTGTGCAAAGGATTTGGGATTTGCTAAGGCATCAGGTGAGTTTCATAGCCCCTTTTTCTTATGTTTTCTTGGGGTGAAAATGATGCTATGAGTATTAAATGTTTTAGTTACTGTGATAATGTGTTTTAAATGAGGCATGGGCTATACGAGACTATTATATGTTATGTGCTACTTGCTAATGTGATATGGATTGTTGTGCTTGAGCGTGACCGTCTCAAGGCATTGGTGGATTGTTAGTAGTGAGCGTGACCGTCTCATTGTTGTGGATTGTTAGTAGTGAGCGTGACCGTCTCATTGCTGTGGATTGTTGATAGTGAGCGTGATCGTCTCACTGTTGTGGATCATGGGATACGTTCCGTTCCCTTGTTTGTGATGTTGAGCGTGACCGTCTCAACATGGTTTGATGTGATTTCATGTTAGCTTGTATGATAGTTCGTTGTATGTCCTGCTATGCTATGTTTTATTTATCACAGTAATTGATTTTAAAGGATTGTTATATGTGTCTTAAACCTATGACTCTCACCAACTTTATGCTGACGTTTAAGCATCATTTTTAGGTGAGCACCATAAGAATAAGATAGGGAGAAGTGGCTAGAAAGAGACCATATGATGTTATGGAGTTTATTGCTTTATTGTCTTAAATTTTGTATTGTTTGGATTATGGATAATTGTTGCATGTCTTTATGTTGGCGAGAACTTTCGTTTCATTAATAAAGACGCCTTTTGGATTTTGGTTAGTTTTATGGGTATTGTTATGACACTTTATGTCTATGGACATTTTGTGTCTATGTTTTGTTTATTTCATGCATATTAGTTTCTCTATATAGACACCATTGTGTTGTGATGATATCTATTCTCGTTACGCCTCGCGTTTCCGCCTTGGCGGGGTGTGACAGTGACAAAGACCATACATACACATCCGTAACGACGGAATAGACACATATGACTGCATTCAAAACTTAAATCGAACAAGCTAAAGGCATCAATTATCTTGGGTATCAAAGGTGGAAACCCCGACATATTCTAATGCTTTAAATTTCTCACAATTTAGTGGACTGGGTTGTGCTAGCTATAATGTCAATCCGGTTGGATTTACCTTACTAAGAGCAATTTTTATATTTTGAAAGCATATATCTATTATGTTTTTTTGGTAGGGCAAATATGGAGGGTTATGATTAATTTTCCTATTTGGCTCCCCTCCACACTTAAGTTGAACATTGCCCTCAATGTGATAACTGATAATAGAGATAAAATAGGGAAAATTAAGGAAAACCTCGGTATCACATGGCTAGAGTGTTTATATGGTTGCAGTAGAGCTATCCTTGAGCATACTTCATAATTTTTCATATTCTTAAGCTAAAAATACTGCATAAATGTAAATACACACACACAAAAATTGTTGTTGATTAAAAAACTAAATAACAGAGATTATTAGTTAGAAGAAATGGAGGAGGGACTCCTCCACACTTAAGTTGAAGCTGGGTTGCCTAAGAAGCACTTCATTTTAGAGAGTTGTTAGCTGGACTGTTATTGCGGGGTCATTCTTTTGGAAAAAGGAATTATTTTCATCCCTTGGGTCATTATCTTCTTCTTCATGATATAGTTTGAGTCGATGGCTATTTACTATGAACGTCTTTCCATCTTTTTCATAAAGTTCAACATATCCGGATGGATATTGATATTTCACTATATGTGGTCCTAACCATCTAGATCTAAGTTTCGGTTGTTTAAATATGTATTTTGAGTGAAATAGAAGAACTTTATTTCCTTGTTTGAATTCTTTTCTCATTCTTAACTTTCTGTCGTACCAGACTTTGGTTCTTGCCTTGTATAAACAGATCTGGGTTGCAATTCTTCAGAGCCTAGTATGCACGGTGTTCAATTTCAAATGGTAAGTGGTAGTTTTTCCATATATGAGTTTGTAGGGTGTGAAACCGGTAGGTGTTTTGTAGGTAGTGCGAAAAGCCCACAGAGCGTCATTAAGTTTTCTTGACCAAATAGCAGGATTGTCTTTAACAATTTTTTCAAGAATTCTTTTAAGAACTCTGTTCGTATTTTCAACTTGACCACTAGTTTGAGGGTGATATGATGTGGAAAAATGGTGGTTAACTCCATATCTTTTCATGATTCTTTCCATTATTTTGTTGCAGAAGTGAGTACCTCTGTCGCTGATTAGAGCTTTAGGCATTCTGAAATGGCAGAATAGTTTCTTCAAGAAGGTGACAACTACTCAGGCATCATTGGTTGGTAAAGCTTGAGCTTCGGCCCATTTAGATACGTAATCAACAGCAACAAGAATGTATTTAAACTTATGCGATTTCGGGAACGGTCCTATAAAGTCGATACCCCATATATCGAAAATTTCACATACTTGAATGTTGTTTAAGGGCATCTCATCACGTTTCGATATATTTCCTGTCTTTTGACATGCTTCGCATAGGCGAACTAGAGTATGAGCTTCTTTTATGATTGTTGGCCAGTAAAAACCTAAATCTAGGACCTTTTTAGCGGTTATGTTTGGTCCTAATGTCCACCGGTTGGTCCATGGTGACATTGATCTAAAATTGTTCGAGTTTCTGATCCGGATATACAACGTCTGATCATTCCGTCACAACATACTTTGAAAAGGTAAGGTTCCTCCCAGAATTAATGTTTGAGGTCAGAGAAGAATTTGTTCTTTTGTTGATACGTCATCGCTTTTGATATAATATCAGCTACCAAGTAGTTTGCAAAATATGCGAACCATGGTTCATCTTTGGTGTTAATTTCCATAAGGGTCTCTCCGGGAAAGTTATCATCGACTTCATTGTCATTGCTTATTTTGTCATTTTCAATTCAGGACAAGTGGTCGGTAGCAACATTTTTTGTACCTTTTTTGTCTTTGATTTCTATCTCGAATTCTTGCAGAAGTAGAATCCATCGAATAAGGCGTGGTTTATCATCTTGTTTCTTGAATAAATTCTTAAGAGCTGAAAGATCCGTGTGAACAATATTTTTTGAGAGAATAATATAGGATATGAATTTGTCGAATGTAAAAACTACAGCCATAAGTTCTTTTTCGGTTACGGTGTATTTTTGTTGAGCTGGATTAAGAGTTTTACTTGCGAAATAGATTGGGTGAAAGTTTTTACCATCTTTTTAACCTAAGACAGCTCCAACTGCGAAATCACTTGCATCACACATAAGTTCAAACAGAAGATTCCAGTTTGGGCTTACGATCACAGGAGCACATGTGAGTTTCTCCTTCAATAAATCGAATGCTTTTTGACATTCATCATTGAATTCAAATGGAGTATCTTTTTCAAGCAGCTTAGTTAGAGGTCAGGCAATTTTCGATAAATCTTTAATGAAACGTCAGTAAAAACCGGCATGTCCAAAAACGCTTCTAATACCTTTAATATTAGTAGGGGGTGGAAGTTTTAAGATTACGCCGATCTTTGCTTTGTCGACTTCAAGTCCTGCACTGGACACGTTGTGTTCGAGCACAATTCCTTCTTTGACCATGAAGTGACATTTTTTCCCAATTAAGGACAAGATAAGCATCTTTACAATGCTGGAGCATTTTATCGAGGTTATTTAGACATTTTTCGAAAGAGTTTCCAAAAACAGAGAAATAGTCCATGAATACTTCATTTGATTCTTCGATCATGTCATGAAAGATTGCCAGCATGCACCTTTAGAATGTGGCAGGAGCATTACATAGTCCGAAAGGCATTCGCCTATAAGCGTATGTTTCAAAAGGACATGTGAACGTTGTTTTCTCTTGGTCATTAGGATCGATAGGAATTTGAAAATAGCCAAAAAACCATAACAGAAATATTTATTTTATGCGAGTCTTTCTAACATTTGATCCATAAACAGTAAAGGGAGATGATCTTTTGTGGTTGCTTCATTGAGTTTACGATAATCGATTCATACTCGCCAACCCGTAACGGTTCTTGTTGGGACAAGTTCATCATTTTTGTTTGTGACAACTGTAATACCACCTTTCTTTGGTACACAGTGAATAGGACTAACCCAAGGACTATCGATAATTGGATAAGTATCCAAGAGTTTTACGATTTATTTCTTAACAACTTCTTGCATATTTGGATTCAACCTTCTTTGTGTTTGGACAACAGGTTTTTTGGCATCCAGAAGTTGTATCTTGTGTTTACAGAATGATGGGCAAATACCAGGAATGTCTGCTGTTTTCCAGGCAAAAGCTTCCTTGTGTTTTTTTAGGATGGATACAAGTTTGTTTTTCTTTTCTTTGGAAAGCTGAGATGATATGATAACAGGAAGAAAAGAGGGTTCTTCCAGGAATACATATTCCAGATTATCAGGAAGGGGTTTAAGTTCAAGATCCGTAGGAGGTTCTTTAAGGGATGTTTTAATTTTATAGTTTGTATTGATGGTGATTTTCTCGAATGGTGGTTCTTCGGTATCGGATTCAGAGTCAGAATTCTCATCGGCAGTCATTGCCATGTAATTCATCGAATTCAGCAAAGATTTGTTCATCGATATGGTTCCTTCAATGGAATGGAGGATTTTACTACCTTTGTCTAGAAGAGCATCGATATCTTCTTCTAAGATTTCATCGATGACATCGATAATGAAACAGGTATCATCGTTCGATGAAAATTCGATGTCATTATGTGATTGCAGTGGTTGATAGGCTTTGGAGTTGTACCCTTTTGGGTTTGGTTGAGTGTTACTTGGAAGAGATACAGAAGGTCGATCAGATTGCTTGTCAACGAGTGTGTCAAACTTATTTTCGAGATTCTGGATTGAAGCTTGATGATTTTTGGCTACAGTTTCGAGTTGAGTTTTGAGATCCTTGAATGTTTCTTTGACAAAAGCATTGGTTGATTGCTGAGATTTTGTGAAATCGTTAAATTGTTTCTGAAGATCGTAAGGTTTATCATCGGTGTTGGATCGGTAATTGTCTCGGTTGTAATCATTCCGTCCTCTTGAACGCCAATTATCGTGATTAGAATCTCAGTCGCGGTAATCATTGTAAAAACGAGTCTTACAAAAAGTTTGCATGAATTTTGCCTCTTCTTCATGTGACATGGGTATGTCATCATCGTCAAGATCGGGTTTTGTTTTTTTAGCATTAGATTGGAGTTCTTTGTACTGAGCATCCATTTTCAGGGTCATGGCATCCATTCGGACCATAATTTGGTCAGTATCAGAGTTACTGCTACCTTCATCGGAGAAAGCAATGGTTTTCTTAAGAGTTGATTTAGTTTATTGATTTTTAGCCCAGTCGAGCTTAAGTAAGACTTTATCTTCAAGAAGTTGATAAGCTTGATTTGGTGTTTTATAGAGGAAAATACCACCAGCAGCGGCATTTAGGACTTCTTGAGTTATCTCGCTGAGACCATGATAGAAGATTTTGATAATATTGCCTTTGGATAGATTGTGACCATGGCAGTTTTGGAGCATTTCTTTCATACGAAGCCAAGCAGCGATTAAAGATTCGTTTTTATGTTGAGAGAAAGCTCGGATTGGTTTTCTAAAGAGTTGGGGGAAAGAATCGGCTAATGAAAGTGGTTCGAAGTTCATCCCAAGTTTCAATAGTTCCTTCATTGAGTTCGTCTAGCCATGTTTTTGCTTCTCTAGTTAGTGATAGGGAAAACATCATTAGGCGGACGGCTTCATTTTCGGTATCTCTGTATTTAAACATATTGCAAATTCCAAGGAATTCGTGAATGTGTTTGTGAGGATTGGTTTTGGTTCTACCATCGAATTGGTTTCCTTTGACAAGAGTCAAGTGGTTACCTTTAATAGCAAATTCATTTGCGATTTCTAGAATAGTGATTACGGAACCGGGAGTCGGAGTGACAACACGGTCAGCAGCCTACATGGGTTCATCATTCATTGGATCGTAACTTCGAAGAATATCAAGAAAGTGACGGAAGTAATTAATGTTAAGAATTGGCGGGTAGACAATTCTCGGGTGTTGTGGTGGATTGTTTCTTTGATTGAATGGAACTCTTCTGTTTCGTCGATGGAGTCTTCGATTCAGAGTACGTTCAGGTTCAGGTAATGGTTCAACAAGTTCAGAATTGGAAGCACGTGTATGAATCCAAGGGAGAAATTATTCGGGTCAGTTTGCCAGAAAACTATACGGCGGTTTTTTTGAAAAAGAGGGGGAGTTAAAATAATTTTCCAGATTTGACTACAGAACAGCTTAAAAATCTTTAAAACCACATAGATCATAACGGTAAATAACGGGTCTTTCGACATTTACCGATATGATTATATAATCTAAGTTGATAAGAAAATATGGACAAGATAAGACATAATAGGATTGCAAAATAAGCTTGAGATTAAAGAGATCACGATCATACTAAACGCTTATTCATTATCATAACATCACCAAGTAGTCATGAGAGTTTTAGCCTCTCATGGCTAATGTATTCATAACATAACTTGCTTCAATAACAAACTTCATTATTTTGATTATACTAGTATGATATTCTTCCTTGTTCTTGGTTCTTTGATCTTAAATCTCCAAAAGATATGGTGTTTATGCTTGGAGAAAAGGGTTTGTGTGGGATGATTTAAAAGTGGAAGAGATGGTTTTTGTTGTGATGATTGATATGAAAATGAGAGATTTTGAGGCTCTATTTATAGGTTGAAATTCGGGTGAAAGTGCGGCGCGCACAAAAGTTTATGCGGCGCACTTGGTGATTAAATGCAGGGAAATTAAATGCTATAGAATAAGTGTTGCGCATTAGAGAATATGTGAGGCGTACTTGAGGTGTTAATGCAATATCATTTAAGTCTTAATTAATTCTTCATATCAGATGGAAAGTGTGGCGCACAAAGGAAATTGTGCGGCGTACTTGTTGATATAATACGAATTTGACTGTCTTTGACTTGAATGTAAGTGCGGCGCACATTTCGCACTTTGAGCTTGATTGTTGATCTTCTCATGAATGATGTGTTCTTTAACGTGTAAGTATTCGATTTTGATGTATTTAACCTTGGGATGTCTTTAAGTGAACCTGCAAGCAATTTTAGCTATTAAGTATCGAAAATTCACGAGAAATGATAAAATATATACAAATAACGCCATAGAAAACATGTATAATTTTCACGTTATCATATGACCATTTGTGTCATGGTCATAACTTCTACATAATCCACATATGGGATAGTATAAACATTCATTAGATAAATGATATATACTTCCACAGTGTGTGCAAGGTGGAAAGAAGCGAATTTGTATGTGCCGTTTGGCATTTCGTTCGACCCTAAATGGTATCATAAGGATGGTGATTGTACAAGAATGTTGCAGAGTCCAAGGTACGTTTTCTTTATTTATTTACCCTGTTAAATTAAGGAAACTGGTCTCTCAGAAGGAAACGTATTAGGTAAACACCTACACGGCGTATCTACTATTTTTAACTAGTGTTGACTAAGTCAACAAATTCGCCCAATACGGCGTATTTATCAAACACCAATACGGCGTATCAGCTGGTTACGGCGTATCGAGTCTGTATTAAAAGCCCACCTGATACGGCGGATCAAGCTTTTTACACACACTCTCTTTTTACCCACTCAAAAAATTTTAACCGCGAAGAATTCTTGGAGAATCAATCACTTTCTCTGTGTTTTATCTCTCTCGATTCATCATAAAAAGATATGGCACCTCTACCACCTCGTGATCAGAGATACCTATGGCTTCGTTATCAGAACAAAGACTGGCAGTAAGTTCAGCACCATAGTTCGTGAGTATGTTATGGAACCAAGCACGCTATCCAAACCAAGAGCAGAATTAAGAAGAGAGAGTGTTTACAAGAGTATGGAAGTGGAAGGAAAATGTCTAAATTAAAGACTTCGCTGTAAACAAAAGTGATTTCGGGAGACTAACCCGAATTTGTTATTTATTTTTATCGAGTATGTCTTCCCAAACATCAATACGGCGTATCCACCCCATTACCATACGGCGTATTGAATGTCTGGACGTTATCAGTCCTTTATTTTTATGCACTTTAAAACATTATTGTCAGTTCTGTCAATACGGCGTATTCATGCACATGATACGGCGTATTCAACAGACTGACCCGTATTTAGTATTTAGTTTAGTTTAAATTAACCATAGGTACCAAGATAGGAATGCATCGTTTTTCCTATAATTTGCATAGGACCTCGCTGAATGAAAAGAAATCAACAATGTTGGTGGAGAATCTACGATCTAGAAATTTTAAAGTGTTAGAGTCTTGAAACCTCAAGACGGCTGTTCAACACGTTCTTGCTCATAAACTTAACATGGAGAATCTACCGAGTAAAATATCAGGGGAGTTTCTCATTCTAATTCTTTTAAATTCCCGTTTTTAATGTTTTATCTATACAACGAGGACGTTGTATAATTCAAGTGGGGGATGGGAATTAGAATGTATACTTGTCCTATTTTTCACATAAAATGCTTAAATTATGCTCAAATTTAAAAAAAATTCAAGCATACTTTTGTGAAATTACTTGATACATAACTTGCACACAATAACCCTTAGTAGAAGTTTGTGAGGATTTAATCTTATCCGTTTCCAAATGTTTACCCAAATTAACATGAGTGTGCCGGTGATGTTGTAGACTTTAGAACTTGGCTTGGTATATCTATTAGGACACAATAATGAGTACTTTGGGATTTAGGATGGGAGTAGCTTGTTTAAATTTAATATATTCTATGATTACCCCAAAAAGCCTTTATAATGTTGTTTTATTTACTAAAATACAACTGGTTAGTTAAACCCACGTATTAAAACTTTTGTTACTATCATCTTATTGAATAGATTCCCATATAAAAAAACAATAGAGCCAATCCTTTTGGAATTACATCAACTATTTGTTTTGTTACACCTTTACACCTTAGCCTACTCCTATTAGATTATGTCCATTTATTAGTTGCTAGTTGCTTAAAGTGTAAAGTATGTATTTCCCGAGTCTTGTGTCAATTTTCTATCTTTGGTACAGTTGGGAAGAAATGTATAAAGTAGTCAAAACTCATGTATTTTTACTACCAACGTAATTATTGGTACGTTCGAAGAATGAAGAATATTTGAAGGAATTATCCGAAATTATTATAATCGTGAAGATGGTGAAATTACACCGAGTTTTGTAGTATAGTATAGTTAAAAAAAATTAGAAAAATCACAACAAAAAAGAGGAGGAAAGTTTGAAGATAATCGTTTCGCAAAAGCTTAGACCGAAGGAATTATATGAAGGATCGATTATTCGTTGATACGTCTTATAAGTCAACGATGTAGAGTATTGTATAAAGTGGTAGATATCGCCTTTTGTTCTAGTAAAAGTATGTAAAGTATAGGATGATTGGGAAGTTGACCGTTACGGGAACGCCAACTTAGGTTGTTGTTTTTGATCTATGATCAAGACGTTTGTAAATAGTTGTGTCTTTATCATGGTAACGGTCGGGAAAAAGTGTCTAGCAACTTATATCTTGGACCTAGTCTATTTGTTTTGTAATTTTTGTTTAACAACAATTTAATTCCCTTTCCTAATCATTAACCATGGGTTTTACGCGAATGAGGATGTGTACGAGCATGCATGTCTATTCCGTCATTACGGCCATGTATGCATGTCTTAGCTGCCTTGTTGGTTTATTACTATTGTGAAAGTTAGAAGATCTCTACCCTATATACCCTTTACCTTCTTCTACCTTGGTTTAAAGACTACTGTCCTGCGAAGAGTTGTGCAAGTGTCAACTACCTCTCATAGTTAGAGAGTGACAGTGTTAAGGTTATGTATGTGTGCTTCAGCTGCCTTGTTGCGTGTGTACTTTTGTGAAAGATTGTAGATGATCAAGCCTAATCCTTATAATAAAAAACTATTTTCCTTTATAATCTGTTCTCCTTGGCTCTTAGTGGTAGTGATGTGTATCCTTGCAAGACTATGTTTTAGAAACTACTCGCACGTCCGAGTAATTGAGCGATTTAGTTACTTGTTACACATAGATTGTTGAGTGATTTGATGTGTTTTCTTTTCCTATTTTGTGATGGTGTATAGTTGTGTATTGTAATAGATCAATTAAAATGCTTAAACGGAAAAATCCTAGGGTACATTTCTTAACTTCTAAAGGCTACTTGAGGGACAAGTAGGATTTCAAGTGGGAGGGATATTTGATGACATCAAATAACGTCTATTTTATAAAATTCATTTATCCATGTAATTAACCCTTTTGGGGAGTAATTATTGCAAAGAATATTACTTAATATTTGTATTTGAGAAGTGCATGTAATTATGGAGTACTGGTGAAAGTTGATAAAAGGCATGGCATTCTGGTGCTTAAACGAAGATTATTTGAAGATTACTGTTCTGTCAACCCATCCGTCGTATCCATATGGAAGATACGGTGTATCTGTTAAATCACCAAAGACCACGAAGAAAAAGATCCAATACACAAGTATCCAGAAGAAGCAATACGCCGTATTCATGCTATAAGGGAATTAAATATTTAGAAGTAATCTAACGTGGGTCCCTATTTATGAAATCCCTGATACGCCGTATCCAAGGTCTTTGGAACCGCCGTTCGACCATATTTTAGGACTATAAATAGAAAATCAAAAACAAGTTTTAGGTTGCTAAAATTATATTCTCGATACCTAAACCATAAAGGTCATTTTTAAGAGCAAAAAAGAGGTTGAGCACGCTATTAATTCATAGGGACAATGTTGTAATTCTTGCTACTTTCGTAATCGTTCTAGTTTTTGGTATTCATTCGTTAATCGGTTAGTTTACCTTGGCTATATCATTACTTTTGTATTAATTATGACGTTTGAAGGCTAATACCTTCGGGTATTAGCCATTGTTATGAAGATCTTAATGTTTGGTTTGTTTATCTCGATTCCTTAATTTATCATTGATTATTGATTATGTTTATCAATATACTTGTTTACGTGCTTATGTATGCGACCATATTATTTAACTAGTTCTAGTGATATGGATCAAGTAATCTAGATGAGGGATAGGCTCTCCATATAGTGATTTATACATCTAGACCGATACGACCACATTAATTGACGTATCTTTGCCTTTAGATTATGAGCTTAGTTGGACCATAAGGTGACCTTGGGATCAACGAGTACGTTCTTGATTAATTGGTAAAGACTTGGTTAGTGGACTACTAGTGTATGAATTGTCATTAAGCAGTAAGTGGGTAAAGTCTCTATGAGCTAGGGTTTAACAAGATCACCATTGCTTTAATCCCTAAGATAGATTATAATCAGCAAAATAAAGGGTGCCTATATGCGGATGTGTTAATTGTGACATCGAATACTACGTGTCTATGTCTTAGACAGAAGTAACGACCTATGTCTTAAGATATGATATGAGTCTCGAGTATGAGTATTCTTTTTGCACTAAATAAACAAACCAATGTTATGATTGGATTAATAATGGTTAATACAGTTTTCTTATATTTGGCTAGACCGCTCTTTTATCTTCTGTTAATTTGCTTGCGTGTGTTTTAGTGTCTTGAATTGGTTTTAGTCACCACTAAACCCGTGCCAGTCTCTCAGGCTGAAAACCCCCCTTATCCATTAGATTTAGGATTAACATAGGTTTAGCATAGATTAGACTAACTTAGATTAGAAAAACCAAAGTATTAATAAATTGAAAGTGTTTCTCGCTCTTAGTGATCGACACCCTACTTACCACGAAACTCCCATCGATCGGGTACACTGCCCGTGAAAAGTGTTGTTTTAGGTAAAGTCGGCAAAATATAAATTTAAAACTTGAAAGCATAAATTACACCTACACGACAACACCATCAAGTTTTTGGCGCCGTTGCCGGGGAGTGAAAATTAATCTTGATTTTTATTTGATATTTTGGTTTTTAACATTAGATTAGATCTAACCCTTAGGATTAGTGTAGTTTAGATTAAGTCTATATTCATGTCTGTTTTCTAATTGTGTTTATGTAACACGGCGTATTTAGTTTACTGAATATGACGTATAAAGTTATTTGACGATTTTCTTCCCTAGTAAGTTTATTACAGGATGGATGACCCGAACATTACTATGGAGGAATACATCAGGCTCGAGGAAGAAAAAGCTCAAAAATGTGGGAAAGTGTTTAACTTGGAAACTGCTAAGTATGGTAAGATTGTATGATGTAGAGGTTCACGACCTCATTATTGTTGAAACCGAATTCCTAGCTATAGTCTTCACATGATATTTGTCATCTATGAAACACTCTCGTGTGAGACCACGGTAAGTTCTATTAACAACAATAAAATTGGACTTTAGGATATCATTTGACGAATTAGACGATGAAGATTTACACTGTAGTTTTGACAAAAACCTCGTTTTCTTTTAAATAATTTTCTACTAATTGATTTGAATACGGATTCGGAAAAAGATCTGAAAAGTCAATATGTTACCTTTGTTTCCTTCTCCCCGAGCCTTCGGTCAATTGAATTGATGATTTAGAGTGTCTTTAATGATTTTTAGAATGAAATTTCCAGCCTATTCGTTTACAATGGAGGCTCTAACTCTAAATTTGATTTACTCAACTGAATCCACTTTATGCCCTCAACATATCGATGGAGTTTGATTTAAAAAGATGGATACATCATTGTCAGAATATGATGAAGTAGAAACAAAACATTTTGTCTTTAATGATCTATTCACTTCAAATAAATTTATCCGGTGATCAAAATCAGATTAAAACAATGGTAGCTAGATGGTTCTTCTCCCTAAACTCGAGGTTTGTATTACAGTTAATCCTGTCACAATTAACCTAAACCCGCATAAAGCATACAAAGTCGATTATAATCTATCTAGGTGACAATAGTGAAACCTAGTTCATTGAGGCTTTACCAACTTATGCCCAATGGTTATCTATATATTGGTAGTTTACAGTCTGAGTCCCTACCAAAGGCAGAAACGGAGGCTTAAATTTGTAGTCCTATTAATCTAGAGTCACATAGATAAGCTGTATGTAGTATTTATCCTAGACTCTAGTCAACGCCCAAATAACAATTAAGTTACAGCGCTTCATTTGTAATCCTAGATCCAGTTGAATGATAAATGAAAACATAATCAAAACATAAATAGATATGAAGTGATAAACATAATCAACATGCAACAAAAAGCTAAACAATCAATATAAACAAACCAAACATTAAATTATCATAAACATGGCTAACACCTACAGGTATTAGCCCATAATCATTGTATCAATACACAGTATCATAGACGAACAATTAAAATAAAGAAAACGATATGCTAACTGTTGAGCCCAACTCAGATCTTGCTAACCTTGTAAAAGGCTTAGTTGTTTTGAATAGATTCAAGACAACTATGCTAGAAACTTTGTTAATACTAAAGAGTATGCGGAATCTACTTTTTAATACTTAGAAGAATATCAATGTAACAGTGATTTATATGAACAATGTAGTAAACTATATGAACAATGATATAATCAAAAAGCTCCAATATTATTATGATGAATAATACAAGTACTCTGTATAGTACTAGAGTTTATAACCTTAAAGCTATGAATGTGTATATAATGTGATGATCTAAAACCATAACCTAGGATCTCCTTTTATATACCAAGGAGTCCTTTACAAGATAACTACAAATCTTCTAAAATTCTGTAAGATGTCAACATATCTTCTAACTATATAAGATATACGCAGAATAAGTCTATACATATCACCAAACGCGTTTAACTCTTCATCAATACTAATCTTCATGCAGCAGTGTTAAGTTCTCTTCAACAGTATTAAGTTAGTACTGATAGTACTAACTTTTACTCTAGCAGTACTAACCAGTAGTACTGGTAGTTATAATCTCAGCAGTACAAACTTTTTGACTTTCCAGTACTAAGTTGAACTAGCAGTATAAACTTTGTAGAAGCCCTTAATTCCCAACAATCCTCCACAAAACTTATGATTTACCTCCAAATCATTAAGTTTCTTGAATTAAACCTTTTTTTAGCTGAGAGGATGCTTCCAAACACCTTACTGTCTTGGTTTGTTTTCTAGTATGAAGATTTTATGTAGTATATTAGATATCATAACACAAGCATAGATGATTAGGTTGGCTAATTATTTAGAGAGGGAAAGTGAGGTTTTTAGTGAGAGAAAATACAATAGCATGAAATGTGATAAAAAGAACAACCAACCCCTTCCCATGGCTGGAAAGGGGTTTATATACATGAGTGTTTATGCCCCAATGGGCTTGAGTATGGGCTTACAAGTGGGCTAAAGGCCTGGCCCAATACTATTAGTCATACGCTTACAATTAGACAACGAGCTATGCTATTCTAGATTATACACGGGGTGACCGAGTCTTTTTCATAATCCTAACAATCTCCCCCTAAGGGACGTCACCCCAGAAAATGCATTATGAATTCTAGCATTCTACTTCATTGACCTTATGTCTGTAGCTCAAAGTCTTTGATTCTTCAATCTTTGATGTCCTTGTACATTATGTAGTGAACTTTAAGATTTGTCCTTTAGGCTTGTGCGATCTTTGAGCTTTCTTTGAGATCATCATCCATCTTAAATCTCTTGATCATCCTTGTTGGGTAGCATTACCTTTATGTGACGTTATAACTTTCGAACCGGCATGCTCACACTTTTCTTGATCATGACATTACTTATCAGAGTAGCGGAAGTTATGTTATAGGTCTTCTGGTAGATTCATCTTTAGAAGAATATCATTGACAGGATTTCCAGTATAAGTATCAGATCATCTGATGTGTAACCATCAAAATCTCTATACTTGCCTGTTCTCTGTATCAAAAAGTCTCAAAGCAGACAACACGATAAGAGTGAATCGGTTAGTTACTATCTTACCGATTAAAGAGAAAACTTGATTTGAAAATCAATCGACGTGTCATTTGAGAAAGTATTTTGTGACACATCGAGAGTGTTTGATAGCATAAAATCAAATTTCATTAGAAACTCATTTATTTTGAAATAAGTTCACAATCGATGTGCTAGAAAATCAGTTGTTGAGCACATCGAGAGGTTTTCCAAAATGGTTCGTCAATTCACAACCTGGAACAAGTTTGATTCACAAGGAATCGCACCATCGTTGCTTTCCATTTGTCACAAGTTTAATCCATAGTGGATCTCACATGTCACCTACCAAGAGCTTGTTTGATGTTGGCTCTAGAAGGATTTCCATCTTCATTGTGAGTACTTTCGTATCACTCGGATGTTCTGGCAATACCACGAGGATAATGCGTAGGACTCTTAAGATCTTTACTTGTTGTCACAGTGTGTGAAGAACAAGCATAGTTTGTATTAGTGTCCTAACGAGATTTGTGGATGATCTCATGGCTCTAGACTCAATAGTGCATTTTTGGTTTTTGGTAGTCGGAGGCTGGAGCGGACTGCCACCTTTTCAATATCATCTAGCTCGGAGTGAGAGAGACGATAGAAATGTATTGATCTCCGTGAGAAATGAAACAAGAATCCTTTGAGGGATCTTGAGTGGCTAGGGAGGGTTGTGCAGCGTATCACTGGGTCCATGATACTTGTCTTCAATGTCAGCAATCAACCATGTGATTCTGACAGCATATGTAGTGACCCGGTTTCTGCCTAATGTTTAAGGAGGGCTGCTTTCTTTTCACCCTTTATCTTAACATTTCTTTTTCATTCTTCAACCCCTTCAGTGCTTACCAAGACTTCATTACTAGTACCTTGTTGGGTTTATTCCAGTACTAGCTCTATCTCAGTCCGCACTATTCCCTTATTCTCACATAACTCCTTTTGTAATCATACCTAAGGACATCTACACTAACTAGTGGATTGTCCCTGGGTAGATCCCTCCGGCTCTAGCGGGATCGTGGGAACATGTACCTAACCATACCATCCTTATAACTCTGATAAAGTAAATACAGGGTCGGTCTTTCGATACTATTCATTTTGCCATAAAAACATTTGAAAATCAATCAAGGTACTTATGATATAGATATCAAAGCCATTGTATCTTGATTGTTTTGATTATTTATGAAACTGGTCCCCCTCAACATGTGCGTCGATATTCGAAATTGTTTGGCAGATGGAGGGAGGAGTACCTGCTTGAGTCTTAATAGATCACACTTTTATCAGATTTAATATTTAAATCACATTCTCTCCTCTGATCAAAACTTTCAAACCTTTTGAGATTTAGGATCTCAATTGATTTAAATATGTTAGAAAATTTAGGAGAAAATGTGGTCTGATTAAATACAAGCCGATATTGGAACCTATATATGCTCCCCCTTAATTAATGAGCGACTCTGTTAGTGTCAGTTATGATGAGTTTATAAAATTATTTGGAGTTTAACGAGAAACTCATGAAAAATTCATTAAACTGACACATAACACTGATTACCACACTACTTATTGATGTACAGGACTATGTATGAGACAGGACCTGAAATGTTCACACTGAAAGTGGCAGTCATTTTGTCTATGTTAGCAATCTGTAGTCCATCTCGATACTCTCCAGATGGAAGTTGTCTTAGCTTTCCCCCGAACCAGCAATCCTTTCTTGAGAAGACACAACAAATATTCGAAGTACACAAATAATTCGAAACCATAACATCAAAGTCAATTAAGACCCTGATGAGCGTATTTCTCCTTACAAGATAGTGATGATATAAATTGAAACACCAAGGTTAGCTAAGTCTCGGATGTCACAGTTATTCCCTCTAAATAGCCGAAATGATAATACCTAAGTCAACTAAGTCTTGGATGTAAACATTTCTTCCTGCAGGATAATGACTATCTAAAGGTATCATCATACTTATCAAACCTATGTGTACCTCTTTTGACAATAAATTCTACTCCTTCGAAAATAAGCTTAGTGATTAACTTATAGGGGAAATACTAATCGAATCAGAAACATATCTTCAACTTCAAGGCTTCTAAAAACTACATAGTTATTTCCAAACAAACCTAAGCATTTTAAAACTATGAGGTGTTGGCAATATTGATCGAATGTAGTTATAAGCCTAAGCCACTAGTCTTGAAATTATATTTAAGCCTCTAAAGTTAACAACTTATGACAAATGAAGCCCTTGGAGTTAAAACTCCCCCTCAAATTATTGTCTGTTAAGTTAAAACTTTTTCCATATAATTACCGTGACATGTTGAAGATAATTCGAAAACACTTTCTCCCCCTCGAACAAAGACCCGTATTCTATTTAAAGATCTATTGTATTTATTCGAGTGGTCGAGATTTCTTGAAAATCTGTTTGTAGTGTCGAAAATTGATTCTGATTTGATTAGAACACTTTTCAAATGATTAACCCGAACTTGATTTATGAAATCAATAATTTTGAGAAAAAATCGTTCGGGTTATAAAACTTATGCCAATGGCAATCTAGGACCTTTCTGATGTACGTTAAACGAAGTAAGTACCTAATTGCCATATGTTTCATTCTAAGTCCTAAAGGTTGAATCACATAACATCTAAAGTCTAAATGAGTTAAAATTAATTAACTCCCCTTTAAATCATGATTAGTTATTGTCAAACCTTTTCCGTTTACTCCTTGATTATTCAAAAAGATCATTTTGAAAGAATTATTAGCACATTTCTCCCCCTCAAATAATGTCCCGTTTTCTATTTAAAGAGCTGTAGACATTGTTTGAGTGATAGAAAATTCTTTTAAAAATCTTTTTCTGATGAGAGACTTAGATGACTGATTTAGCTTTGAAAGACAACACCTTTTCCACCATGGTTAACACAAATAATTTTTGAAGAATCATAGAAGAAAAATTATTTGGTTAAAAAGAAGACTTCTCTTCTTTATCAAGAAATAATGCACTGAAGCGTACATTAAATCGGAGTTGCATGGATATAAAGTAATCCATGCCCGGGAGAACTTAATCACCCATTGTTAGGAACAACCGTCTTTTTGGCGACGTGCTTTCCTCATTTTGAAGACCGGGTTGCAGTCTGAAATAACTGCAAACCATTAAGACATGTTTTGAAAGGTTTAAACTTCCGTTCGAGCTTCATTTAAAGACCCGTGTCATTATTGAATGACATTTCTAGGACCGTAAATGTTATCGATAAACGGAAGACATGTCTTGAAGAAAACTATTTTTGGTATTTTCTATTTTCTAATTTTTATAGATTTTTGATGGTTTTATATTTTTGTATTTTTCTTTTTAGGTTTAAGTATGTACATATTTACATAGGATACTTGAATCCAATCCGTTACTCATCCTGATCATCCTGAAGACTTTTGAGTGTCTCCGGCTTTATACACTTCATGCCAAGCCTTGGGAGAATGAATTGGAATCATTCTTTGGGCAGCGCCTTAGTGAATATATCTGCCAGTTGATACTCTGTCCTCATGAAATACAACTCAACCACTCCTTTTTCCACTTATTCTCTGATGAAATGATGTCGGATGTCGATGTGTTTAGACCTGGAGTGCTGAACGTTGTTGCAGCAAAGAGCTATGACACTCTTGTTGTCACAGTATAGAGGGATGCGATTGTAAGCGAAGCCATAATCTGATAATTGAGACCGCATCCTACGTTTTCATAATAGTCATACAAAGTTTTGTTGACAAATTCTGTGCCATTGTCGGTGCGGATGAATCTTACAGTTTTGTTGAGACCGACTTGTATTTGCTTCAGAAATTTGATGACAACTGCAGGGGTTTCATCCTTTGATCTCAAAAACTTAACCCACGTAAACCGAGAATAATCATCGACGATGACCAAGATATATTTCTTCCCATTAATTGTTTGCACACGCATCGGTCCACATAAATCCATATGAAGAGTGTTTAGAACTTCCAAATTGGTGTTATCAGTTTTGGGTTTGTGGGTATGCTTTTTGCTCTTTCCTAATTGACATGCAGAACAAAGATGATCTTTTTCAAACTTCAATCTAGGTAAGCCTCTAACAAGGTCTTTTCTTGCAAGATCATTGATGGTACCGAAGTTCAAGTGGTTTAAACGCCGATGCCATAACCATGATTTGTTCTTGGAGGCTTTGGATAGCATTCTTTGTTGGTGAAACATTAGCTTTGGAGAAAGAGGTTGTGGTACGAGTCTGAACCTGATTAATTAAGGACGTCAGTTGAGTAAAGGGTCTTGAACTGTCGTTTTGTGTGCAGGGCCGTATGACCATTTTTCAAGCATCAATCTCCATGTAGTTTTATTCACCACTTATTCCCCCTCAAAATTGCATATAAAGGTTGCAATTTTGATTGAACAAGTGAATAACAATACAAGCTAATGTACGTCGATCCACTAAATGGCTGAATGAGCATGGGAAAATATGAGATGTTGATAGGATATTGTTCAAAAACAGAAGATTTCTCTTCTTTTGGAGATAAAGCGCACTGAATCGTACACCTTTCTTTTCATAAAGGAACGGGGCCTGAAGTGTTGTCAGCAGACGCCATTTGTCGTTAAAGAGCGAGGCCTAAACTGATGTGAACAGACGTCATTTTGATGACATTGAGGTCCGAGGCTTGAACTGCAGTGTTCAAACGTCATTGTTAATGTGCATCAGATTTGAATCCCTTGAACCACTGGTTTATGAGATATCAGTCTTTTCGGCAACCAAACTTTGACTCTTTCCTTTATAAGATTACAAGATGTACCTGCACTTATGTGTTAGATATGTACCTGCTACGACATTAAGAGGTTTGTCGCATTCATATGAGTTATGTGAATATTCATCATTTTGGAACCATCTGAACGGTTCATGTCCACTTTAGTTGTGTCATCGGTGAACTTCTTTACTAGATGGTTTACGACCTAAGACTTGCAATCTTTTGAAAATTTCTACCCGTCGGTTTTCCACCTAAGACAAGATCTAGAATTGTTTGGTTTCTCATGCACAGCAGAAGGACATTCTTGGGGAAAACTTTGTCCTATAGCAATCTGACATACCAGGTTTTTGAGTATGTCTCTTTGGTTTACTCACGGGTTTGTTTGTTGTTTCTAGTATTAGGGGATTGGAACCTTTGCAAGTGAATTCACCTCTTTCAGGGGGGGGAAAAAATGTTGTAATAACAATTATCATGATTTGCATTAATGACACATTTGTGACAGGTGAGCCAATCAAAGTGTTTGGATGTCAGAAAAGGAATTAGAATCTAGAGTGATCTACTAGCGACTTACTATTGGACATTCCACAACTATATTAGATTACAGGAAAACTCCAGATATTTGATTGTTGCTCCTAGATTTGGTTATGCTACCATTGTTGTGTTTTGTAGACTAGTAGTATGCATCACAACTAGGTTTGAATCTATTTCTTTCTTGTGTCTTTTTCTAGCTTCCTCTAGATAGTTTTATGAGCATATCATTTGAAACCATACGTTCTTCTTGCCTATTCCTAGTATGGAGCCAGTGTGTATACATGATGAGTTTTGCAGTGCACATGTTATCAACTTTAGGAAAATAATGTGGAGTGACTGGTTTTCACAAATCGTGTTTCACATCAACTTGGGAGGCAAATCATGGTTTTGAAAATTTATATCGTTCAGATTTAAATGCATTCGGTTGTCTAACAACTGATTGGTTTCTGAGTGGTTGTAAATAAAACGGTTTCACACCAGATTGATGGTTTTTGCCAAACTTAGTATCCATGCTATTTCCTTTTAACTTTCTTAATTCATTTTTCAACGCTACATTCGCAAAAACCTTTTCCTGAATCTGAGCTTTTAAATCAGCATTTTCAACAGTCTTACTATTTAGTTGAGCAATCAGTGATTCATTATGATCTTTCGTTTGAATTCGTGTCTTTTTGATAGAATCATAAAGATCTTTGTAAGTCTGTTTTAATTACTCATTTTCCTTATTTAATTTCTCATTCTCTGCAAGTAATTTAGTCACACTACTTTCTAGTTCAATGTTTATTGTTTCCAAAACATCAATGTCATGTTTAACCTTGGCTTCATTACTTGCTTCCTTCACACTTTTAATTTGATTCTTCAAGTTGCAAATTAGTGTGGTTTTGGCCTGTAGCTGAGCTTTCAAATCATTTATCTCAAAAAATTCACAAAACTCAGGAGCATCCTGGTTTTTACATGGTTTGTTACTTTGAAAACTTTCTTCCTTTTGTTGCATTGAAATTTCAAGTGAAATACAATGTTTTTCAAGTTGTAAAAATCTGTTTGAAAGTTCATTAAAAACTTCTTTTTCAACCATATCATTCGTTTTGAGAAACTCAGCCTTAAGCAAAGGACTTTTTGCTTGATATTGTTCAGCATCCTGGTCAATCTCTCCTCCCCTATGACACATATTTGTTGAATCAGGAGTGGTATTGCTATCAACCTTTTCCGACAGATATGTGTCATACATGGGTTCAGATTGCTCAGTATGTTGTTGTTCATTAGCAAGGACATTATGTTGAGCAGTTAATTGTACCTCAGTAAATGGCACTTGGTCATTTACTGGTCTGATATCTGCATCCACAGCATGTATGATATAAGTCCCTGAACTGCTGCTTGTATCATGCTTATCTGATTTTGTCCTGCTGCTTTCTGTAATAACCGACCCAACATCCAATGCTTTAATGTCTGTGTTTAAATTAACCTCCAATGTTGTACTCTCAGTGACCAAACTCTCGTGTTGCTGTAGCTGAGTTCCATTCACTGATTTGCTGAGTGCATTGGTATTTTCTGACTCTATCCCACTGCTTTTCGAGACAATCAACCTGTCATCCACTGCTTGAACCGGATTGATCTGAACATCTTGTGACTGTAGCTGTAATCTACCGTATGTAATTACAGCTTTATAAATGACCGCTTTAAGTGTATCCAGGGTCTTGAGTAAATCACGTCTGTAAGTATTAGGTTCGCAGAACGTGTATTCTTTGAAATCTTTTTGCCAACATTGATTTAGATGTTCTGATGAATTTACCCTGTTTGAGGCAAAAAAAAATCCTTGAATTGTGTTCGGAGTGCTTCAAGACAAGTCCTTGGATTAATCTCAAGAAGATTCTCTTTTTCAAGTTGTAGCCTTAACTGATCCAGATTATGGAACATCTTCAATCTGAAAGTCTGATGCTCTTCACCGAAGAATGAGTGAAATGCCGGTTTAAATGCATCAACAGCATGAGACGAACTATTGAGATAGAGATCACGAAGATGTGTCTCGAGCTGTTCAAACCATGCCATGCAGTGGGAGTGCCTTTGTTTTACGAGACGTTGCGTCAGTTGCATCTCTCTCTCTTTTGAATTTGAATTCAAAGATTCCATTGAAGTTCGATGTGTGAAATGAAATTAAGGATCTTAAGTAGATAAAGTGATTTTGTTGTGGTTATGATGAAACAATTAACGTTCACAGGATTTTACAAATCTATGATTAAAACCGATAAAAGATTTACGGGATTTTACAAAATCAATAGAAAACCGTGAATGAATAATCGGAATCAGCGGCCAATGATTTAATTGTCTAAAAACAGATAATTTTCTGGCTAGGGTTAAAGCTGTTTGTTTAAATAGGCTCACCAAACTGAAGCGGGCCTAAAAATACAGATGGGCCGTGAGCTAGAACAAAAACAAGTCTAACACAAATTCCAAAAAACTAAAAAATGTCAATAAATCATAGTAAACGAGTGTTTTGGGCTTCGAAAAATCCTTAACCAGCTAAAGGGTGATTACAGCGTAATCCGTCACGTTTTTCTCTTCGATTTGAGAGGTCACGGGCCTGAAACGGACTTACGGATCAAAAGTTATGGCTGTTTTACTGAAACCCTTTTCTTCACACAAGCGTTGCTAAAATTATTCAAACCGCTGCTTCTTTTGACAACTCCAGGTCACCAAAAACGCCAGTGACACCAAAACGCACATGACACCAAAAGCAAAATTAATGACACCGAAAAGCAGTGACACCCAAAACGCATAAATGCATCAATAATTAATGATGTCACCAAAACACATGACTTTGGTTCAAAACGCAATGAAATTTGGTCAAAACGCAATGAAATTTGGTCAAAACGCAATGAAATTTGGTCAAAACGCAATGAAATTTTGTCAAAACGCAATGAAATTTGGTCAAAACGCAATGAATGTCTTCAAAACGCAACTAAAAAATCAAAACGCAACAAGAAGAAAATCAAAACGCAACAAGAAGAAAATCAAAACGCAACAAGAACTTTGCCAAAGAGTCAAAACGCAACGACGAAATATATGACTTTTTCTTCCAAAAATCGCCTAAAAATCACCCTTTGACCATTTTAACTTGATTTCTCTTTGCACAATTAGCTACCTATATGCTAGATCTATGCTTTAATTACATAACATTCAACATCTAAGCAAAAAAAATTCGGGGGTTCTGATTTCTTTTTTTTGACTTCTTTTTGGACATTCCCTAACGGAATTTTGTATTGATCTTGTTATACCTCACAAATATTCAAATCAAACCCCTGCAATGAATCCACACGTCGTGCTCTAGATGCCAAATTGTAGGATCCCAATATTTCACACATTAAAACTAGAGAGAGGTTTGAGGAGAGAGAGGATGGTTATGGTTGGAGAAGGATGTGAATATGTTTAAAACACACTAAAGAGTGTATGTGTTGGTGTTGTAAAATGATTTCTTCAACACCCTCTCCATGTGTGGAGGTAGGGTTGTCTTAGAGGGTTTAATAGTTATTACAAAAATGCCCCATACAACTGGGCTATAGTGTTGGGCTTATCTAGTTATATATTGGTAACCTGTGGGTAAAGGGGGTTAAGGGGTTAAAGAAAAAGACCCGGGCCCACAACCCATATAAATCAAACGGATTTATCTTAATTAAAGAAAAAATTACGAGCTATGCTAACACTATGAAAATACATGGGGTTGTGGTTTCTCCTTCGAAAGAAGGCCGGAATATTTTTGATGATGTGGTGTTGTTTGTCGTTATTCTTTTTATTGGAGTCTGGTTTAGATGTAAGGTGGTGGTTTTGTTGGGTTGATTGGCTAAAATAATCCTCAAAATCTTGTAACTTTTAATTTTTCTAGCTTTCTTGTAGTTTTTTAATTTAACAGTGTGTTCAAAAAAAAAAAAAGTAACTTCCATAAACTTCATCTTCATTACCAAAATAAGATCTTATTACAATAATCTAATAAGCTCAAAAATCTTTTTACAGAAGTCATAATAACCTAAAGCAATAAAGAAATAAGCTACTAAATTTTGAGAGAAAACTAATCTAAAACCAATTCTACACACACTACATGTTTGGAAATGAGGCATTTGATCCAATTATATAGCCCAACAAAACGAGGGGTAATTTAGTCATTTCCATGCCTTGAAACCCTGTATTTTTCAAAAATACCAGGGTTGCCCACCACAATTACTTGTCATGTGTCCTTCTAGAAGATAATGATTGTCAATCATTGGCTCGGGATCCTAACCTGGTACCTCATCATTGACACCTTGGTTATTCCCTTTTCCACCAACCAGCGAGTGACACGTAGCCTTCTAGAATCTGCCACTTCTGAACCAGCATACGAGTCATTGGCTCGGATCACAAGCCAATGATTATACCTTGTACTGCAGTCTGCCACCTGACATTCCCTGACTGCCGCCACATAAGCCTCAGGATCCAAACCTGCAACCTAACAACCTGCAATTCAATCATTAGTAGTGCCACGTGTCACCACCTGAGTGGTGCCACCTGGCGTGTGGGTCCCAATGCCACGTCATTGCTGACATGACAAGTCAAAGGCTAGTCAACGCCAGTCAACGGCCAGTAACCAAGTCGGGTCTGGATCTGGGTCGGGTCGGGTCGCCACGTGTCACCACCTGAGTGGTGCCACGTGGAAACCAAGGAAGAATCCTCACCCATGTCCAAGCCAAGGCTTGAACACGGGACGTCCCATTTGAGGAACTAAGGCAACCACAAAGACCATCTGCACTAGGCATATGTCTTATAATATATACACATATAAATTCATTTAGGCCTTATTGGTCTGGTTCAGATTTTAATTAACTAAAGGTTCAAATAAAGCGTGACAGGGTTCAAATAAGAAAGGTCCAAAGGGCGAGTAAGGTACCGATAGATTTGTAATTTCATGCTCTTTCTAACAGAGTGCTCGGGGAATTTTTCCGGGTTCGTTTGAATCTCGATAAACATGAAAACATCGTCGAAAGTCACCCGAAAATTACTGTTTTTGCATATTGTTTTCAATCTTTTGTACCTGCAAGACATAATAACACATACCAAGCATATTTGCAATATAATTTGACACATTTTATAGTTATAGTCTGTTTTATAGTGTATTCCGGGGCATAAATGATGTGTGTTTAAGCACACATCAGAGATCCTCTCTCTTTTATTACCCCTATATATCATGCACTTCCTCCAACTAAAAACATCACACACACACTTTTTCTAACATAAAAACACTCAACAACTTAAACTTATGTACCATACATACAGTGATACAACCCCCGAAATTTGCCATCACTTATTTTGACTTGTTGCTTTTTTTTGTCTTGACAATGGTGTTTTCCGTGGGCTATACTACCTTCATAATACTAACCATTCATTGTCTTATACACCGACTAAGCACCAAAAACATCCAACCTCCGGTGGTCCAAACTAATAACCAAATTGGTGAGCCCGTTGTTGTTTCAAAGACTAAACCAACATTGCCTTATCCTTCAAGGGCCAACAAAGAAAAGCTCCATAAAAAAGACGATCTTCCTAGCTTCTAATTTTATGAAATTTTGTTATTTTTTTTTTCTTGAATCTCCATTTCGAGCTAAGTTTCGCGGACAGCTTCCTACACATGCCCCAATTTGCACCAATGTGTTTAGACAAAGCTCCTCAATGGACAAGAAAATACAATTGAGTTGACAAAACAACACCTGTAAACGGAGATTGCTCTCGGTTATCCTAAAAATTTCCCGAGAAACTGGAGACCCCCAGGTAATTATCTTATACCGTGGACTATCCGGAGATGAATGAAGTGCTTAGCCTTGGCCGATCTCGGTGCAAGCATCAACCTAATGCCTCTCTCCATTTGGAAAGAACTATGTCTCCCGAGCTTTACCAAAACCCGAATGGATACTTGAACTTGCCGACCGAGAAAACGACGATTTCTACCCCAACCGGCAATCGCGAGGAGTTTTCGTGAAAGTTGGAACGTACTTCTTTCTGCCGATTTTTGTGTTCGTTGATACGTTGCCCAGAACCTCGGTTCCCCTAATCTTAGGAAGACCTTTCTTGAGGAACGGCACTTGCCTTGATAGACGTTCACGTGAACAAAAAATGACCCTAGACATGAATGACCAATTCCGTGACTTTCAAAGTTGTGATTACTAAAACTTGTCTCCTACAATAATCATTGAATCGTTAACGAGTCGATGTATGACATTGCTTTGTGAAGAATTTGTATCAAGAAGTACTTGAAATCTCTAGAAATAGCAATCCCCCACTTCTTCATCGGACCTATGATCGATTCGTCGCTCTCCATCTTTCACATCCCTTCGGAGAAGTGATTTTGTAATAGAAAGATCGAATGAATTTCTTGACAAGATGATTCAATACACCAAGGTTGTGACGCAACTTGATTCTGAGGGATATAACTGTTTACCTTGAGAGAATTGTTAAGTGTGAATAATAGGGACCCAAAACTCACTCCTTCACCAGTTTGTGAGATTAAATGCGCTTGAAAAGATTAAATCTTCATGTGAAGATCCTCCCGACCTAGAATTTCAAGACTTACATCCATCTTGAGTATGCGTTATATGCGTTTTTGGAGGGTGATGACAAATTACCCGTCATAATCACTAAAAACTTGAAAGATGAGGATAAAACTGCCCTGATCAAGGTTCTTAAGTAACATAAACATGCCATAGCTTGGAAGATTTTTGATATTAAGGGGATAGATCCACAGTTTTACACCCATAAGATTTTGTTGGAGGAAAATGCCAAACTCGTAGTTCAACATCAGAGAAGGGTTAACCCCAAAATCCATGAGGTTATTAAGAAAGAAGTTATCAAACTTCTTGATCCTGGGTTAATTTACCCTATCTCTGACAGTCCCTGGGTGAGCCCGGTTCATTATGTCCCTAAGAAGGGGGGCATAACCATGGTAAAAAAATGAAGAAACTTAGTTAATACCCACTAGGTTGGTTACGAGATGACGAGTTTGCATCAACTACCGAAAACTCAATGATGCAACTCGTAAAGACCATTTCTTGTTGCCATTTATGGATCAGATGCTTGAAAGATTAGCTGGAAATGAGTACTATTACCTTTTGGACGGATTCTCTGGCTATTTTTAGATCTAGATTGACCTACTTGATCAAGAAAAGACTACCTTTACATGCCCTTACGGGACATTTGTCTATCGTCGCATGCCTTTTGGGTTATGCAATGCATCGGGAATGTTCCAAAGGTGTATGGTTGCAATCTTTCACGATATGATTGAGAAAACCATGGAAGTCTTCATGGATGATTTCTTAGTTTTTGGTGACTCTTTCTCTTCTTGTCTTTCCCAAAACCAAGGTGTTCAATCAAGTGAACAAGAGACATGTATATTTAAGGATTAGATCTAAAAACAATAAGCTAAAAAAATAAGCAATAGAAAATAAGCTAAAATAAGCTTACTTGAAAAGCTTTAAACAAACATGAATATAAAAGAAGCTTAGATG
>BQNB010009836.1:62152-79387 GCA_026074375.1 Tanacetum coccineum
TTAACTTTATCGTAGAACGATTTAAAGCCTTGTGCTTATGTAATAAACGAATAAACTTGTTTATCCAATGTATCTTTTAAATGTCACACTTAGTGGTCGTTCTTATATCTTGTGCTATTGACTCATAATGTAACGCTCTCGGATATTCAATATTCCGCTGCATACTCAGATTTAAGGGTGTTACATCGTGGCTTATTCATTAAGCTGTGAACTCAAGTTTATTTTTCCTAGGTTCTAATTAGTATAAGCTATTTTTTGTATTTTTTCTAGAATTTTTATAGGTAGTTTAGTATTTTTAAACATTTATTTTCATTAAAAACTTTAAAAAATCATAAAAAAGAGAAAAATATTCAAAATAATATAAATCTTTTTTATAAAATTTTCTTTTATCATAAAGTTTATAGGAAAATTAGTTTTGCTTTCGTAGGGTCTAATTTGCAAAATTTCGATTTTTAAAGAACACGATTCGTTCTCGTTCTCGTTTTCTTGTTTTAAAGCTCATTTCAACTCCGTTTTTGTTCTAGTTTTCTTTAAACTTACTTTTTAGTCAATTAGAGTCCATTTAAAGAGAAAAATTCATTTTAGGTTTAATTTTAGAAATTTAGGGTTTTTAAATGCCGTTTAAGGTTCCCGTTTTGCGTTTTTTGTTAAAGTTTGATTTCCCGTATTTGTTTTCGTGCTTAATTGTTATCATTTGCTTATTTTAAATTGTAGAAGTAGATAATAAAACCAATCTTTGTTTTCAATTCAAATCATTGTCCGAATATCAAACGTGGTTTCAATTTCACAAATAGTTGGGGGATAACGACTCGGGAATCACACTTCCATGTTTATATACGTATTATATTATATATATTTGTGAAGATTTTCCTTTTTACCTTTGTCCTCAAGGGTAATTTGGTAATTTTCCATCATATTATATATTTTATAATTACGTGTGTTGCTTTTCTAGCAATCAAGCTCCTCATGATTCGTCTATCTAGTAGCTTTTGATTGATGGCTTTGTTCATGATGCGGTTCCTTTGTTGATCCAATCTGGTCCATAACATCCTCCTTATTGTTGTGTTATACCCCAAGTGTAACTCATGGAGCATTTGATCTAGAGTTTCATGAACTAAAATGAGAGTGCCATCACTAAACTTGTGAAGCTCGTCAGCACGCATGAATCTCTGTCGTTTCAGCTTGTCTTCATAGATCACACCTTAAGGGTTTGAAAGAGATGTATATGCTGGTCTGCAGGACATATTTACGTCTCGAGTTCTTGGCTTGGTGAGGTTGAGCTTCTTCTGGTAACTTTTTGCCCCTAGCTGAAGGTCATCAACCCTTGCTTGAATAACAGTCCTTTATGCAAACATACGTAAGCTCACTGCCAAATGAACCATGACATTCATATCAAGGTTGTGTAGTTTGTTTTAAACAATGAGAAGTAGCATGTCTTCAATGTTTTTTAGATGCAGTCTCTTTAAATCACCTTCCTTGAAGGTGTATAACTTTTGATCGGCTCTTTTAACAACAATTTCTTCAAGTAACCATATCCGTACCACTCGACCACCTTGACACTAGTAATGCACAAAACCTCTTAGTCGAATAAACATCATGCTTGGACACCATTTTGGTTATATAACCATAGAAATTTTGATGTTTGATTTGCTAGTGAGAAATTCCTAAAAGAGAATATCTGTCATAAACAATCTTTACTAGACTCCATAGTTTAAGCACCATGTATTCAATGCCCTTTAACTCATACCTTGTAGCTTTAGACTTTGTCATAGATGCTGTGTATTTCTTGTCATTCCTCCCTCCTCTTAAATACTCCAAGTCATTGTTGAAGAAGAGGTCTACTGGGCTAATAGGGACAACGATGACCCTCAGGGTTGTTCCAGTCAAGTTGTTCAGACAAAGCACAATATCATTCTTCCATAGTGTAGTCTAACTCCATATAACTTTTGCATGTTCCTTTTAGCAAGTTGTAAACTGATCTTACAAGATGATTTTTTGTAAGATTGTTGATCTTGAGACGGTTCATTACAAAGGCAAAGAAGTCGATCGGAGTGTGCATCAGTTCATCAAAGGTGAAAGGAGGTTTTGTAGCTTTGGCCAGATCATTGAGCCAACTTTGTTATGGCCCGTCATTAACTAATTTAACTTTGTTCCATTCAGGATCAGGAGAAGTGTCACTTCTAGACTTCTTATACCAGTCATTATTGGGAATAGCCTCATCGTTGGGTTGTTCATTAGTTTTGCCCAAGTCTTCTCCCTGATCCATTGGCATATCAGTATTGTCAAACTTAGCATCCTCATGTTTAGCATAATCAGAGTCTTGCATAAAGATTTATTCTTTAAATTGTTCTTTTGCAGACTCGCCAGACTTAAAAGAGGTGGTTGGAGATTTCCATTTAGAAGAGTCTTTCGAGGTAGACGTATTCTTAGAGGTTTCATTTCCTTCACTTGTCCTTTGTCTCTTTAACCGTCGGTCTGATCCAGCAGTAGGGCCTTCATCTTTATTGTAATATTCCGTATTTTCAGGTCATTTATGATGTCACCTAATTTGCTAATTATTTTTTTCTCGTACGCGTTTACTTTTAATTTTGATAGTTAAGTTAAATCGCGTAAGCTATAAATCAACAATTAGCGTAAACGGACACCAAAAGAATTAAAGTTTATGTCAAGTAATCATTATATTATTTTTACAAAAGTAATAATCAACTTTTTATATTTTATTTTTATGGGTTGCGTAAAATGTTTACGTTTCGCAATTAAATACATTTAGGCATACCCGGAAGCACCAAAATTAATCTACGCTTAAGAAAATACCCATTTTTATACCCAATACCCAAAGTTTTATAAAACTTTACCCATGTTAACATTGTTAGTCATATTATACGTAAAATAAACTAACTAGATCATACACATTTCAAGTTTTACCTTTATATTTTAATCTATACAACTTAAAGCCACAAGTAATGCAAGAATATCACCTCAAAATATCTAAGACTCACGTCGCTACCTCCTTCCCCCAATTTTCGGTGCAATGTAGTCCCAAAGGGACATTTAGCATACAAAGAACCAACTAGCACTTGTACAAATACAACTCATTAAACCTTATGTCTATGACTAGTTGTTTTGACCAACATTTCTCCTTAAGACCCTCCCTTTGTCTTGAGACTTTCTATGACCTCTTTAACCACCTTTTATCTATATATTACTTACATGTAAAGAGATAACACAACACAAACTCATATCACTTAAGAAATATCAACTCTTTCTCTCTTTTTCTTTCAATAACCCATGACAAACACCCCTTTTTCTATAGTCAATCCATACAATTAAATTCACCACTTATACAAGTATCTAGGAACATATCTAAGGTTATACAAAAAGGTTTGGAAGCTTGGTTGGGTGATTAAGAAAGGTTTTGCAAGATATTAGAAGATTAGGGTTTTCTTAAAACCTAGGGTTTTATTGGTGTGCAAGCTTGGTTTAAAAATCTAAACAAGGGGTTAGATTATATTTCTCATCATCATTCATCACTATAAGGTTACCTATAAACCTTTATGTCTTTACTTTTATCTTTTTTTATGTGTTTACATGTTCTATATAACTAAATCACCATTTAGGATTTTAAACATGTTAAATAGATAACTTACTTGTGATTATGATTTTGTACACTTTTTCATATGAGATGTGATTGGTAATATCATAGAATAATGATATTATAAGTATGTTAACATGTTGGTTTAAGTGGAAAATGTTTAAGTATAAACTAGTGATTAAAAGTTATATATAGACTTAGTAAAGCCGATCAAACATTCTGACCAAAAAGTGTATAAAAATATATTTATTTTATATTTTTATAAGACAATACATCTCAAGACGATTCCGAAAAGGTAAGAAACTTGTCAAACAGATTAATAACGAAAAAGTTACGGTAAAAACAAGTTATACGATAAATAAACGTATTTGTAAAAGAATTTTTATAAAAACTTTTCATAAAAATTATTCAAACAGCAAATTTGGTATTTTTAACAAATTATACATATTTTTAGGATTCCAAAATGATAAGAATCGTAATTTTTCAATTAATAACGAACGAGTTAAGAATTTCGCGAGTTTACGACAATTAACACTTTTATAAAACTATTTTTATAAAAGTTACTGTTCATGACAGAAATAATTATTTTTGTAAACCTCATAAATAAGTAGAACTTTCAATTATGAGAACGTGCTCGAAAGAATCACTAAAGAACCGAGCTATAACGAATAAAATATGACGTTTACGGGTTTTACGATAATTAAAACAATAAAAATAACTTTATAACTGGTGTGAACAGTAAAAAGTACTGTTCATCAGAGAGTCAAAAATATGAAAATGTCAAATTATGATAACTCGTTCTAATACGAAAGCGTGGGCATAAGAAACGTCAAAATTGGGCATAAAACGCGAAAGTTACGCCAGTTTTACTACAACGGTAATTATAAACGTTTTAACTTATTAAACACAATTTTACCAAAACAATTAGATGGTGATTGAACTATATAGACCTATATGTGGTATTAGTTAAGCAAAGTGCTATATTACTAGGGAGTTTCATAATGAGGCCTCTTCGGGGTGGCGTATCGACGAGTTGTTTGATTTAGGATTTAAAGAGTCCTAGCTCCTCATACGTTCACTACATGACCTCTTAATTATGATAGCCCGAACGATAGTATGATGAGCTATATGACCTATAAATAATCAAAGTGTTTAGTACTTATACGACCTATATTGGATTAGGTTGCCTTTGGATTCCTTCGTGACGCATTTTTCTATTGTGAATACTTGTTGATTACCATTCACTCGAGGTGAGTTCATAGCCCCCTTTTTACTACATGATTGTTTTACAAAATCTATGGGGTGAATTACATTGCTTGTTTTACTATTGGACACAAGTGTTTTTCTAAGTGTTTTCAAAATGTTTACAAAGTGTATGCTATCCAGATTACTGCCTGAATATTATTGCTAAGTTACCTTATTGCCGTGAAGTCCCTATTTATCATGAACCGTTAATTGCTATTGTAGTAAGCGTGAGTGTTGTGGATAGATCTATCGGGACTGACAATCCCCACCTTTCCTTGGGTCACTAGTTTGATCAAGGTGCATTTAACATTGAGAGGTGTTAGGTTGTTGGCAAGCATCCTATATTCTGATTGGGGTACAAATCTAGTTAAGGCTTCGGGGTCATGAGCTTAGTGCAATAATAAACATTTTGGACTACTGAATGTGTTTCAGAGTCTACTATTACTTTGATCTTGTGGTCCACCCTTTTTACCGATAAACCTATGATTTCACTCAACCTTTGTGTTGACTTTTAGCATGTAATTTCAGGTCCTAGGGTATGAAGATTGGAGGGGAGCCGTGGCGGATATCAATGAAGACGGATTCTGTGTTTTATCTAAAGTCTATGCAACTTTTATTATCTTTAAAAACTTAAGTCATCTTTTGGTATTATGAAGCTTTTGTTTAATTAAATATGTACTTGAAATGTTTATGACTTTTAAAACATATGGGACCTAATGTATGAACTCTGATATTTTGCTATGGCATCGAATGAAATCTTATCTTAAAACTTCCATTTAAGGTCGTTTCCTATATCTTGATTGTTGTACTTTGACCTAGCAGCAATGTTACCATTTCGCTGCTACCTGATTTTGGGGGTGTTACAGATGGTATCACAGCCAATGTTATAGGGAACTAGGTCTTTTTCAAAACCTAGTCTATAACCACAAAGTTTAAAGGTTTTCTTTTCTTTCATTTTTAAATACAGAATCCTTCATCGCTATCCGATATCCACGCGCGCGTATTCCCTGATCCTTACTTACTTTTCTGATTATCATTATTGCATTATATATAATCTTATATATAAATATATAATACTTGGTTTAAATTCTATCTCTTACGTCTACCTTTTGACATATCAATATTTATTTATATCGGTCAATTATGTGAATATTGACTATCCTAATTAATTTATGATTATTTATATCATTCTCCATTATTTACCATGTGTCATGACTCTGCATACCTTTACTAATTCTCAACGAATTGTGTACTTGTGTTGCCAGAATCACGCTGCCCAGGAGATTTAAGAAGAAATCTATTAGGAAGATAGTGGAAAAGCGTGTGGCCAAAGCTATTGAAAAATATGAAAAGACTAGAGTTGATTCAAACAATACTGGTGGATCCAGATCAACAAATACTGGAGGAACTGTTGTACCAGAGATGCATGGATGTTCGTATAAGACATTTATGAATGGAAAGCCTCACTCTTTCAAGGGGACTGAAGGTGTAGTCGGACTGAAACGTTGGTTAGAAAAGATGAAGCAAGTGTTTGAAATTTGCAAATGTGCTGAAGATGACAAAGTGAAGTTTGCTATGTGCACGTTCGAGGGTCGTGCTCTAACCTGGTGGAACGGAAATGTTCAGACTTTGGGACTTGCTAATGCTAATCAGATCCCCTGGAGCAACGTGAAAGCTATGATGACCACTGAATACTGCCCAGCAACTGAAATCCAAAGGATGGAACAAGAACTCTGGACTCTGACTCTGAAAGGAGATGATATCGAAGCTTACAGTAATCGTTTCCACGAACTAGTTCTGATGTGTCCTGAATTGGTGTCCACTGAAAGTAAGAAGATTGAAAAGTACATTCGTGGGTTTCCTGAAAGAATCAAAGGAAACATCACTTCTTCAAAGCCTGCGACCTTGCATGAGGCAATCAACATGGCCCGTGAACTGGTCGAGCAATCAGTTCAGGGTAGGGCTGCAAGAATTGGGGAAAGCAATAAAAGGAAATGGGAAGACAACCAGAGAAACAACAACAACAATAACCATAACTACAACAATAACCACAACAACAACAATAACCGCAACCGAAACAACAATCATCACCAGCAACAAAACAGGAGACCAGAAACTGTCAGGGCATATGCTGCAGCCCCAGCTGGAGGAAAGATTTATGCTGGAAATTTACCAAAATGCAACCGGTGCAACTTACATCATCATGGACCGTGTCCTCAAAAGTGCCAGAGATGTCAAAGAATAGGTCACATGGAGAAGGATTGTAGAGTTAGGCTTCAGGGTGCAGGTAATGACTTCCTGCAGAATGTGACATGTTTCGGGTGTGGTGAGAAAGGACATTTCAAGGACAAGTGTCCGAAAGCAGGGAACCAGCAGAATGATGGAGCTCGTGGGAGAGCTTACGTGGTGATTGAAAATCCACAGCAGAATCCGAATGTGGTCACGGGTACGTTTCTTCTTAATGATCACTACGCTTGTATTCTCTTTGATTCGGGTGCTGAGAAGAGTTTTGTATCTTCTGCGTTTACACATTTTATTAATATTGCCCCTGCCACTCTAAACACTAGCTACGAAGTAGAGTTAGCAGACGGAAAAGTCGTTAGCACCAATACCATTTTACGTAGTTGCACCTTAGTCTTGTTAAATCACGTGTTCAAAATAGACTTGTTGCCAACCCGGCTAGGAAGTTTTGATGTTATCATTGGAATGGATTGGTTGGCATACCACCGAGCTCTCATCGATTGTTATGAGAAGATTGTCCGTATTCCTCTTCCGAATGGCAAGATTCTTGAAGTTCAAGGCGAGAGGCCGGAAAAGGATCTTCGTTCACTTGCATGTATCAAGGCTGATGAGAAAAAGCTTGATGACATACGTGTTGTCCGAGACTTCCCTGAGGTATTTCCAGACGATCTGTTAGGTTTACCTCTTGTGCGAGAGATAGAATTTCGCATTGATCTGATTCCAGGCGCATCGCCAGTTGTTAGATCTCCATACCGGTTAGCCCCTTCAGAAATGTTAGAATTGTCGAACCAGCTCAAAGAACTTCAAGAGAAGGGTTTTATTCGACCAAGTCACTCACCATGGGGAGCACCCGTGCTCTTTGTCAAGAAGAAAGACGGTTCGATGAGAATGTGTATTGACTACAGGGAACTAAACAAGTTGACTATAAAGAACCGTTACCCTCTCCCCAGAATTGATGACTTGTTTGACCAATTACAAGGTGTGTGTTGTTTCTCAAAGATAGATCTTCGCTCAGGATATCATCAGTTGAGAGTCCGAGAGGAAGATATACCGAAGACCGCGTTTAGAACCCGATATGGGCACTTTGAGTTCACAGTCATGCCATTTGGACTGACAAACGCGCCAGCAATATTTATGGACTTAATGAACCGCGTCTGCAAGCCGTATTTGGACAAATCGTATAGTGTTCATTGATGACATCTTAATAACTCAAAGTCAGAAGAAGGAGCATAAATCCCACCTGAAGACGATTTTGGACTTACTCAAGAAGGAGAAGTTGTACGCCAAATTTTCAAAGTGCGAATTTTGGTTACAAGAAGTCCAGTTCCTAGGACATGTGGTCAACCGTGACGGTATCCACGTGGATCCTAGCAAGGTTGAGTCGGTCAAGAACTGGAAGACCCCTGAATCGTCAACTGAAATCCGTTCATTTCTAGGATTGCGGTTACTACCGAGGTTTTATTTGAGAATTTCTCTAAGATCGCAAAGCCCCTCACCATATTGACTCAAAAGAATAAGACGTATGTGTGGGGCGATAAGCAAGATGAAGCTTTCCAAATTATGAAGGAGAAACTATGCAATGCTCCTGTGTTAGTACTCCCCGATGGACCCGATGACTTTGTGGTCTATTGTGACACATCAAAACAAGGTTTTGGGTGCGTGCTGATGCAGCGGGGCAAGGTGATAGCATATGCGTCAAGACAATTGAAGAAGCATGAGAATAATTATACCACCCATGACCTGGGATTGGGTGCGGTGTGTGTCGCTCTTTAAAATCAGGAGACATATTCTTTATGGGACGAAAAGTGTTATCTACACTGACCACCAGAGTCTCCAGTACATATTTGACCAGAAGGATTTAAATATGCGCCAAAGGCGGTGGATCGAGCTACTCAGTGACTACGAGTGTGAGATCAAATACCACCCGGGCAAGGCGAACATGGTGGCAGATGCCTTGAGCAGGAAAGAAAGACTCAAGCCAAGACGAGTACGTGCTATGAGTATTACTATCATTCTAACTTAAACAAGATTTTAAGAAGCGCAAAGCGAAGCTTCCAAGGATCTCAAAGCCCTAACTGAATGGCTAAGAGGATTAGAAAGACACTTTGAGCAACGAGATGATGGTGAAATTTACTTCTTTGATCGTATCTGGATTCCATCAGTTGGTGGTGTAAAAGGAAATTGGATCATGCGGATGAAAGCTTCATACTTCCTAGATATTCAGTACATCCAGGTGCGGATAAGATGTACTATGAATCTGAGAGACTTGTATTGGTGGCCTGGTATGAAGAGAGACATTGCCGGATAAGTAGCTAATGTCTTACCATTTCTAAGATTAAAGCTGAACATCAGATGCCCTCAGATTTCTTCAGGCAACCCAGAAAAATTCCTGAGTGGAAATGGAAAAAGATATACAATGACTTTGTTCACAATATAAGTTGCCAAAAAGTAGCAGTGGGCATGATCGATATGGGTCGATATTTAGATAGATTGACACAAGTTCGGCCTCAACTTCTTACCTATTCAGAAGACTACAAGACGGAGAAAATAGCAAAGATTTATACCAATGAGATTGTAGCGAGACATGGTGTGCCGGTGTCAATCATTTCAACCATGATGGTCCCGTTCAACTGTCACACTTATGGCAAGCTTTTCAGGAAGCGTTGGGTACGAGACTAGACAATGGAGTACGGCTTACCACCCTCGATACGGGAGGACAAAGGCAAACGACGGTCAGGGTACGTACTTATTCAGACGCTGGAGGATATGCTTCGAGCTAGTGTTATGGAATTTGGTGGCAATTTGGGATATCCCATCTTCCATTGATTGAGTTTTCCTATAATAACAGTTACCACACAAGCATTAAGTGCGCACCATTCGAGGCTCTGTACGGGCGGAAATGTAGATCCCCCGTGATATGGACTGAAGTTGGAGAAAGTCAGCTTATTGGACCAGAAATTGTGCAAGAAACGACAGAAAAGATTGTTCAAATTAGGGAAAGATTAAAGACGGCTAGGAGTCGCCAGAAAAGCTATGCTGATAAGAGGCGTAAACCTCTTGAATTCCAAGTTGGAGACCGAGTGTTACTTAAGGTATCTCCATGGAAGGGAGTGGTACGATTTGGTAAGAAAGGAAAGCTAGCACCACGATATGTGGGACCATTTGAAATCGTGGAGCATGTTGGACCGGTGGCTTATCGGCTGAAGTTACCCCAGGAGCTAAGCTGTGTTCACGACACGTTTCATGTGTCGAACCTCAAGAAATGTTTAGCTGAGCCAGATGTTCAAGTACCTTTGGATGAGATCGAGATTGATGAAAATCTACGATTTGTCGAAGAGCCTATTGAGATCGTAGAGCGGGATGTGAAGAAGCTAAAGCGAAGAAGAATCCCATTGGTCAAAGTTCGTTGGAACTCTCGGCAAGGAGCTGAGTATACTTGGGAACGTGAAGACCAATTCCGGAAGAAATATCCGAATCTTTTCTCCGAACCCGTACTTTCCTCAAGTGCCGCAACTTGAGCCTTGAGGACAAGGCTCTTCTAACCGGAGGAGACTGTAACATTCCGTATTTTCAGGTCATTTACGACGTCATCTATTTTGCTAATTATTTTTTTTCTCTCGTACGCGTTTACTTTTAATTTTAATAGTTAAGTTAAATCGCGTAAATTAAGAATCACCAATCAACGTAAACGGGCACCAAACAAATTAAAGTTTACGTCAAGTAATCATTATATTATTATTACTAAAGTAATAATTTACTTATTATGTTTTATTTTTATCGATTACATAAAACGTTTACGTTTCGCAATTTAATACATTTAGGCATACCCGGAAGCACCAAAAGTTATCTACGCTTCAACAAATACTCATGTTTATACCCAATACCCAAAGTTTTATTAAACTTTACCCAAGTTAACAATGTTAGTCATATTGTTCCTAAAAATAACAACTAAGCCTATAACACTTACATGTTTACACCTTTATGCTAAAACTACATCTTACAACTTGTAAATAATGCATGATATTTATGTAAAATATCTAAAACACTACTAGTACTTCCCCCCCTTAAATTTCGTGTATATAAGGTCTAGGGAGACATAGAGCACACAAATTTAACACTAAGAACTTGTACATCACCTAGCTAATTAAACCAAGCCTTACCATGTTTCCTTTGACCACATTAGTCTTCCTTAAGACCATGAAGTATGTCTTGGACTACTATTGCATTCTTTTGACCATTCTAACTTATATTACTTACATGTAAAGAGATAACACAACACAAACTCATATCACTTAAGAAATATCAACTCTTTCTCTCTTTTTCTTTCAATAACCCACGGCAAACACCCCTTTTCTATAGTTAATCCATACAATTAAATTCACCACTTATACAAGTATCTAGGAACATATCTAAGGTTATACAAAAAGGTTTGGAAGCTTGGTTGGGTGATTAAGAAAGGTTTAGCAAGATATTAGAAGATTAGGGTTTTCTTAAAACCTAGGGTTTTATTGGTGTGCAAGCATGGTTTAAAAATCTAAACAAGGGTTTAGATTATATTTCTCATCATCATTCATCACTATAAGGTTACCTATAAACCTTTATGTCTTTACTTTTATCTTTTTTTATGTGTTTACATGTTCTATATAACTAAATCACCATTTAGGGTTTTAAACATGTTAAATGGATAACTTACTTGAGATTATGATTTTGTAGACTTTTTCATATGAGATGTGATTGGTAATATCATAGAATAATGAGATTATAAGTATGTTAACATGTTGGTTTAAGTGGAAAATGTTTAAGTATAAACTAGTGATTAAAAGTTATATATAGACTTAGTAAAGTCAATCAAACATTCTGTCCAAAAAGTGTATAAAAATATATTTATTTTATATTTTTATAAGACAATACATCTCAAGACTATTCCGAAAAGGTAAGAAACTTGTCAAATGGATTAATAACGAAAACGTTATGGCAAAAACAAGTTATACGATAAATAAACGGATTTGTAAAATTGTTTTTATAAAAACTTGTCATAAAAAGTATTCTAACAGAAAGTTTGGTATTTTTAACAAATTATACATATTTTTAGGATTCCAAAATGATAAGAATCATAATTTTTCAATTAATAACGAACGAGTTATGAATTTCGCGAGTTTACGACAATTAATACTTTTATAAAACTATTTTTATAAAAGTTACTGTTCATGACAGAAATAATTATTTTTGTAAACCTCATAAATAAGTAGAACTTTCAATTACGAGAACGTGCTCGAAAGAATCACTAAAAACGGAGCTATAACGAATAAAATATGACGTTTACGGGTTTTACGATAATTAAAACTATAAAAATAACTTTATAACTGGTGTGAACAGTAAAAAGTACTGTTCATCAGAGGGTCAAAAATATGAAAATGTCAAATTATGATAACTCGTCCTAATACGAAAGCGTGGGCATAAGAAACGTCAAAATCGGACTTAAAACGCGAAAGTTACGCCAGTTTTACTAAAACGGTAATTATAAACGTTTTTACTTATTAAACACAATTTTACCAAAACAATTAGATGGTGATTGAACTATATAGACCTATATGTGGTATTAAGCAAAGTGCTATATTACTAGGGAGTTTCATAATGAGGCCTCTTCGGGGTGGCGTATCGACGAGTTGTTGGATTTACGATTTAAAGTGTCCTAGCTCCTCATACGTCATCATACGTTCACTTACATGACTCAATAATTATGATACCCGAACGATAGGTATGAATGAGCTATTAACGACCTAATAAATAATCAAGTGTTTGTACTTATACGACCTATATTGGGATTAGGTTGCCTTCAGATCCTTTCTGACGCATTTTTTTCTATTGTGAATACTTGTTGAATTACCATTACACACAAGGGGATTCTAGCCCCTTTTTCTACTACATTCTTTAATTAAATACGGGAGATTAATGCTTGATTTCTTTGGACACAAGTGTTTTCAAAACTATATTTTATTTCCTGATTACATTATTGCTTAAGTTACCGTATTGCCATTTAAGTCCCCTTTTATCATGAACCATTAAATACCTGCTGGGTATACGCTAGTGTTATGGATAGATCTATCGGGACTGACCATCCCCGTCCGGGCTGTGGTTTCTAGTTGACCATTGACGCATTTAACATTTGAAGAAAATCCGTAGGATGTTTGGCAAAAATCTGTAATGAGAAAATTCGAAGATGTTTTTGTAACATCTGTATCCATAAAGGGCACAAACCTCGAGTACTGGTTTTGATTAAGTTTATTACAGTTAAGGTTCGGCGTCATGAGCTTAGGGCACTAATACATGTTTGATAGACTATTGAATGTGTTTCATAGGTCCTACAATGACTATCGATCTTGTGTCCACGCTATATCTTGCTAACACCTATGAATTCACTCAACAATTTATGTTGACTTTTTAGCATGTTTTAATCTCAGTGAAGAGGCATAAGTTTGGATGGGACCGTGACGATATCTATAGAGGGCTCTCTGATTTCTTAAATCAATGAAACTTGATCTTAATAAAATCTTAATGTCTTATAAAAATAAAACTATAGGACCCTAACCGTGAAGAACTCTGAGCTTTTGTAATGACATTGAATGAAACTTATTTTTAACGTCCATTTAAGGTCGTTTTCTATATCTTGATTTTTGTACTTTGACGTAGCACCCCGTTGTTACCTTTCCGCTGCGACCTGATTTTGGGGGTGTTACAGTATAAGTACTAAACACTTTGATTATTTATAGGTCGTATAGCTCATCATACTATCGTTCGGGCTATCATAATTAAGAGGTCATGTAGTGACGTATGAGGAGCTAGGACACTTTAAATCGTAAATCCAACAACTCGTACGAAACGCTCACCCCGAGAGGCCTCATTAGAAATTCCTAGTAATAAGTAATTAGATTATATACCACATATCGGTCTATATAGCTCATCACCATCTAATTGTTTTGGGTAAAATTGTGTTTAAATAAAGTTTAAAACGTTATAATGACTGTTTAAGTAAACGACCTAACGGTCGCGTTTTAAGCCCGATTTTAACGTTTCTTATACCCACGCTTTCGTATTAAGATGAGTTATCATAAATTTACATTTCCGAACTTTGGACCTTTTGGTGAACAATAACTTTTACTGTTCACACCAGACCCTAATTTATTTTTATCGTTCTTGTTATCGTAAAACCCGTAAACGTCGTATTTTATTCGTTATAGTTCCGTTTTTAGCCATTCTTTCGAGCATGTTCTCGTAATTGAAAGTTTTTATTGATTTATGAAGTTTAAAAATATAAAAGTTTCTGTCATGAATAGTAATTTTTTAGTAAAAATAGTTTTATAACACCCGGTATTAACATAAATCGTATTTTTATCGTATCTTTTTCATTATAAGGCGGTTTTTCAAGGTTAGCTATAATATTTGGAAACTCATGAGGTGAAACTATCTTTCTAATAAACATTATATAGCGGTTTTCAAAAGTCGACCCAAATCAGTCCCATTGAAAAAAAGGTCCAACTCGTATAACTTTGTTTTTATAACTTACTTTCTATACTTTTCAACTAAATAATTATCACAATTCCTTTATAACTCATAATATACTTATGTCATATATATTATATAGTCCAAGATCACAAGTTCATATGAAAAAGTGTTAAAAATCATAATCACAAGTAAGAATCCCTTTTACATGTTCAAAATTCCTAAATGGTGATTCTTGCTATAAAAAAAAACTTATAATACCATAAAATGGAGAAAAGTAAGGACATAAAAGGTTTATAGATAACCTAATGAGATGTAGTGTGATGACCAAAGTATCAAACTCCCTTGTTAGATATAAAACCAAACTGCAATCTTGAAACTAAATTTTTCTAATGACAACCCTAATCTTGCTTTTCTTGCTTCAACACTTGAAAATACTTAATCAACCCTTCAAAATACCTTAGGTTCTCATAGGAAGGATGTATTAATACTTTATGACTGGAAAACAAGGTATGCATTAATTTTAAAGGTTGTTTGTTGCCGGTGACATGAAGGAAGAGACAAGAGAGTTTTGTGAGTTTTTTTTTTGTGTTATGCCATGAGTGTGTGGATAAACTACTAGTATGCCTATGTATATAAACCCCCCCCTCCCTTTAGCTAGTCTAAATGGCTTGCAAAAGTCCAAGACAAGATGCGTAAAACAAAAGGAGGTTTTAGGGGTCTTTGGTCTTGCTAACTAGTCATGAGCTAGGTATTAATGGCTAGAGTTTATACATGGTCCTAGCTAAGTGTTTGTGTGCTCATGGTTCCCTAATATGGGAAGCATCCCATGAAAATAAGGAGGAGGGGGGATGTACTAGATTATTTTTGGTGTCTTGCAAAATATCTTGCATTATATTGAAGATATAAGTTGTAGTTTTTTTTTCCATAAAGGTAAAACTTGTAATGTGTATAATCTAGCTTATTTATTTTATGCACAATATGACTAACAATGTTAATATGGGTGATATTTGATAAAACTTTAGGCATTGGGTATAATCATGGGTATTTGTTGAAGCGTAGAAAAGTTTTGGTGGTTCCGGGTATGCCTAAATGTATTTTATTGCGAAACGTAAACGTTTTACGCAAGCAATAAAAATAAAATATAAAAAGTTGATTATTACTTTTGTAAAAAAATAATATAATGATTACTTGACGTAAACTTTAATTTGTTGGGTCCGTTTACGCTAATTGTTGATTTATAGCTTACGTGATTTAACTTAACTATTAAAAATATAAGTAAACGCGTACGAGAAAGAGAGAAAAAAAATAATTAGTAAAATAGATGACGTCGTAAAAGACCTGAAAATACGGAATGTTACACATACTACACGTGATTGTCTATTTCATTTTAATAAGTGCATTATTTCTTTATACATGTCAAAGTATTTAAGAAAGCCAACGTTGGAAGATGTTGAAAACATATATGATAAACATGTTACGCGTCATGGTTTTCTGGGAATTCTTGGAAGCATTGATTGTATGCACTGGGAATGGAAAAATTGTCCAGTATCATGGCAGGGACAATACAGTAGGGGGATAAAAAAAATACCCGACTATAATGCTTGAAGCTGTTGCTTCGCAAGATTTCTGGATTTGGCATGCGTTTTTTGAGGTAGCAGGTGCAAATAACGATATTAATATTTTAGATAATTCTTGTTATTTGATGACCTTCTTGATGGCAAAGTCCCTGTAGCTCCGTATGTGGTAAATGGTGTTGTGTTTGAAAAGGGGTATTACTTAGCCGATGATATTTACCCACAATGGGCGACTTTCATGAAATCTTTCACGGTTTCAAATGACGCGAAACATGTTTACTTTAAAAAGCGTCAAGAAAGTGCATGGAAAGATGTCGAACGTGCTTTTGGTGTTCTCCAGGGATGTTGGGGAATAATACAACAACCGGCACGTCAATACCATGTCAACACCATTCGCCGAATCATGTATTCTTGCATCATAATGCATAACATGATTTTAGAAGATCAGAAGATGGTGGTTTTTGACTGGAACGAAGTGTATGCTAATCCGTCAAGAAATATACAGCGTACATGGGTTAAAAGTATAACAACCCATAATTTTCCAGTATTTCATCAATGTAATATCTACTTACTATGTTAAGTACTACTTTTTCACAGTAATAAAACTTTCGTTTCATTCTATTCCATTACGTATCATAGTTCACATTTCAAAAGTAAACGAGCTCTCGCAACGACCTATGCCTATTTTTATCTATGTTTACATCATGTAAACATCATAATATGCCAAGTCAATGACCTATTATCCTCTATATCATATACGTTATCTATTTAACGTAGTTTTCACAACGATACAAATGAGCCTAAACCGTTAACATTTATGCCTAAACCCTAATTTTGGGTAATGTAAACATTCAAGATGAATGTATAAGTAATCAAAGCTCATGTACAAGTTATATAGCATCTCATTTGAATATAATTTCCCTTTAAAATAAAATACAAGTCTTTTAAAGCATAATGTACAAGTCATTAATGCACAATATTCAAAATAGCCGTTTTACCTTTGTTTTCCTAAAGAATTCCCTACAACCTATTAAGTACAAGTTACAAGCAAGCAATGCTCTACATTTTCATTCCATTTAC
>BQNB010009837.1:0-85668 GCA_026074375.1 Tanacetum coccineum
GCATAGAAGTTGGAGAAAATATATAATTTCTTTTTATATTCAAACACGGTTGATATATCACATGTGACATAACACTAATTTTTAGTTTCGAAGACAAATGATGTAACACCCCCAAAATGGGTTGCAGCGGAATAAGGATCCGGGGCATGTTACTTCAAGATCAACAGCACAAGATATATATAAGAACGACACAAAAGTCGTTTAAACTGATACATTGGATTTAAATAAAAGACATATTACAAAAGCTTATAGCTTTACTTGTTCTTTGTTTATTATTACAAAAGATAACATTGATATCCCAAAACATGATACACATATAACTTTAACAGTGCAATCCAAAACACAATCCAATGCATCCTTGGCACCTCATGCCTATTGACCTCCTGAAAACATTGCTTAAAACGTCAACAAAATTGTTGGTGAATTCATAGGTTTATGTATTTAAATTATGCAGGACCGCAAGACTTTCCCGTGATGTTACAACATATGCCAACAATCACAAAACCAGATTATTGTTGCACTAAGCTCATGACACCGAAGCTCAACCTATATTTGCTATTTTAGCAGTTATTTGCCCGTACAGATGTTGTAACCCGCAACATCCAAGTCCGACATGGTCAACATTCGTTCCCAGAGAATATCTGAATCACCCAAACGGGGAGGTAATCCTAATAGATCTATTTAAATCATTCGCGCTCACTATAATTCAATAACAACTACATCTATGCAATTGACAGTTATGATAATGGGCTCAGGAGGGTTATCGCACTTAGGCAGAACACATAATCCAATATACTTTAAACACTTGCGTCACAATTTATAAAACACAGCATGTCTCCTACCCAAATAATAGTAAAATCAGTAAAACTTGTAAAAAAGTGGGGCTATGAAACTCACCTGTGTACAGTTAGTCCAAATAATTCACAGATATAACGTCACGCAGACGATAAATGAAAACCTATTAAATTAGGTCGTATAAGTACTGAGTACTTTAATTAATAACATTGAATATAATCTTATAGTTGTTACATCGTACTATCGTTCGGGCTATCATAATTAAAGAGGTCATGACATGACGTACGAGGAGTTAGGACACTTTAAATCGTAAATCCAACAACTCGTCGATACGCCATCCGAAGAGGCCTCATTATGAAACTCCCTAGTATTATAGCACTTTGATAACCACTCAATATTCTATATAGCATAATCACCGACTAATCGTTTTAGTAAAATAATATTTATAAAGTGAAAACGTTTATAAATATACTTTTCGTAAAAATGACCTAATTTGGTCGTTTTAAGCCCGTTGCTCGCGTTTCTTACGTCCACGTCTTCGTAGTAAGACGAGTGATCAAAATATTACATTTTCAAGTTTTTAAGATTCTGCGATGAATAGTAAAATTACTGTTCATAACAGCTATATACCCGTTTTTACGTCTTAATTAGCGTAAACTCGTAATCGCGATAACTTATTCGTTTTAACTCCGATTTTAGTGATTCCTTCGAGTACGTTCTCGTTATTAAAAGATTTATAATATTTTACAAAGTTGTCCACTGATGAATAGTGATTTTTACTGTTCATAGTTTATAAAATTTCTTTTATAAACTTTAATTACCGTAAATGCCGTAATTTACTCGTTATAGTTCCGTTCTTAACGATTCTTGCGTGTACGATCTCGTAATCAAAAGTTATATCATATTTTAGGTGTTTTAAACTCAAACCTACTGCCATGAATAGTAACCTTTTATAAAAATAGTTTTATAAAAGTATTTATAGTCGTAAACTTGTTTTTAACGTATCTTTTTCGTTATAGATCGGTTTTTCGAGTTTCTTATCATTATGGAATCGTCATGAGGCGTATTATTTTTATAAAATATCATTACCTACTGTCCAAAATTCGAATTTAGACAGCCCCTAAGTATTCATGTGTTTAACTTTATAAAAACCTTGTTTTATGTATTATTTAACTTAGTAGTTTACTATAAAAACTCTTATAACCATATTTTACATATGTGGTACTTATAATAAGGTTCAATATCATCCCTAGTCCTTGTAAATTCATTGTAACAAGTTCAACCCTTTTACTTTCATTACTTTCATTAGTATTTACATTAGATAACTTTAAAACCCTAATTAGTCTTTAAACATGTTTATACTTAAACTATAAGTTAACATCTTTATATATCTATTTTTCCATGATATTTATAACATTAGGACATGAGAATAAGTGCATAAAATCATAAACATAAATAATAACTCATTTTACATATTAGAAAGTCCTTAGTGGTGATTATGGCTATATTTAACATGTAACACATAAAATCATAAGAAATAAAAGTATAAAGGAATTAAGAAAACCTTAGTGATGATGTAAGAGATGAGAAATAAGTTCTAAACCCGTGTTTAGATTCAAAACCAAGCTTTCAAGCTTATAACCCTAGATTAGGTTTCCAAAACCCTAATCTTTCCTTTTTCTTCTTATTACTTGCAAATGATGAACCAATGCTTACAAACACCTTAGAATACCTTAAGTATGTTGTGTATATGCTTGTATAATCTTAGAAAATCAAACTACGGATTTGTTTGTATGGCTAAATTGAGCCGTGGGTTTTGGGGTGTAAAAGAGAGCAAGAAAATGAATTTTTGCATGTAAGAGTTTATGGTGAAGTTACTTATGCATGCATGGGTATTTATAGTAAAAATATCTCACTAACTTAACCATAGTTACTTTCTAACCCTAGGTTAAGTTTAACATGCCAAGTTGATAAAGGTGTAAGAGTTTATTTCATAAATATCTTTATAATATCTAGATATTATGGAAAGTGATGAATACTTGGTTCTATCTTAAAATTTCGGCATAATATGTATATATGTGATGTTATATTTATTATTTTGAGTATTGGGTATAATCGTGGGTATTCGTTTAGGCGTAGTTAGGTTTTAGAACTTCCGGGTATGCCTAAACGCATTTTATTACGAAACGTAAGCATTTTACGTAGCCGATAAAAATAAGATGAACAAAGTTATTAATTATCCTCATAATAATCATATAACACTTGCTTGATGTAAACATTTAATCGTTTAATGCCCGTTTACATTGTATGATCATTTTCAGTTTACGCGATTTAACTTAACGTTTACGGTTTAAGAGCAAACGCATAAAACCCTATGAATAAATTGTGAATTTCATAATGTCATACAATGACCTAAAATACGAGGTGTTATATCTTTACTGTTTCATTGAAATTCCACCCAATTTTACCTCAGCTTATTAAGGAAGATAAGCCAAAAATGGACGAGCTTATGGACGATACCAGCTTATCTTTAATAAGCTGGAGCTTACTAGATAGCTATTTGTGCATATTAGCTTGTTTAGAGCAAAGGCAATAATAAGTTTCACTTTTCTCATTTCAAGCTTATTTACTGTTTCATTGCTTATTCTTCTTATACTGCTTATTAGAGTTTAATTATTGCTTAATCTGTCTTTAATTTGATTATTAGATTTAGTTTTAAGTTTTCATAATCTGTTTTATTCATTTACTAAAGTTTTCATTAAATCTGCCTTAATATGCCTTTAAACTGCTTAGTGAGTTAGTGCTTATTTCAGAGCTCATTCTTGTGTTCTAATTGCTTATTTGCCTTTAACAATCATTGATCTAAATATGTTCTAAGCCTGCACCAAGTTTTATAATCTGTTTTAGTTTTAAAATGGTTTTAGGAAATTTAAAGGAGTGTTTGGGTTAGTGGTTTTATTCTAAGTTGAAACCTGTTTTGGTCATATTGGTTGAGAAATCCATTTTAGATTAGCTTTAAATCAGTCTTAATTCAAGTTTAATAGGTTTAGATTCAGTTTTAATTAGTTTTGTAGTTTAGTTTATCTAAATTCTATATCTGCTTTTTAAACAAGTACTTAGGTTCTGATTTTGTTCAATTTGATTTAGTAATACATTTGAGGCTTTAGTTGGTGCTTAGTTTATGTTTATAATGCAGTAGAATAGTTGTACTTTAGGTTTGCATTTACCATTTAAAGTTTTACTCAAATCTGTCATATGCATCAGATACATATCAGCTTAAAAGTCCAATTTCATTGCTTATTTTAGGGTAGCTTAAGAGTGTTTTAGAATTTGGAATTCCTTGCATAAGTAGCTTATAGTTCAATCTCCATCTGTTTGGGCTTAGTTTATAGTTTAGAGCTTATTTTACTAGCTTATCTTAGGTCTGAACTTATGCTTTCAGTTTTGTTTAAAAATCTTAAAAAGCCAAAATCAGTTTAAACTGTCATCTTTTTAGTAGCTTTTCCTAGCTTAATACTTGTTCAAATTCTTTGATCTCTGTTTCTAAGTGCTTATTGAGGTATAGAATTTATCTGTATTTAGGATTCAAGTTTTAGGTTATAGCTTAAAGTTCTTATTTCCTAGCTTTAAAAGTAGTGGTTAACCTGTTTCAGGAATGTTTCTTTTAGTTTAATCTGTCTGATTTAAATAGCTTATTTTGTGCTTATTATTAAGTTTCAGAAAATGTCCTAGTTATAAAATTTGCTTATTTTCTTTAGTTTTTTTTAAGTTTTAGTAAAAAGTTTTAAAAAAAATAAATAAGTTCCAAAAAATGGGTCCAGGACTCGAACCTGTGACATCTCCTTCACAACACACACACACTACCACTGCGCCCTTGGGTCATTTTCATAATACCCTTGGGCTACATTTCTTATAACGTAGTTTTTAGTTTTAGGCTTACAGCTTATAACAGCTTATTTAGAGCTTATCTGTAACAGCTTATTTCAAGTTTTTAATTTTCTTGCACTAGTAATAAGTCAAAGTATTTACTATAATCTTTTAGAAATTTTATAAATTAGTTTAGTATTTTTAATATATAATTTAGATTAAAAGTGTTTTTAAATCATAATAAATAAGATAAAAGAAAAAAAAATATAATTTTCTTTCTAAAAATTATTTTTAAGTCACATAGGATTTTATTAAAAATTAAATTTTAGGTTGTAGGGTTAAAATTTGATTTAGTTGCTTAAACGTCGCGTTTTTAAATTCCCGTTATCGTTTTCGTGCTTAATTTCTTAAATGATTTAAATTGTCTTAATTGTTTACTTGCTTTTACATGTTTTCATGCGTTTTCATTAGTAGTTATAGAAAACCAAAATCAAAATCTATTGGAACCATTCAAATCACGCGATCACGAACTTAACCGATTCTCAATCACGCATCGTCGAGGAAAACGACCCGGCGGTTTGAACTTTGCTTTGGTTAAAAGCGATTTTCTAGAACCTGACAGATATACTATAATATATTATTATTGATATTATCCTTATATACGTATTTAGAGATCAATCAAGAGCCTTCCCTAGACATACAACAAAAAACACAAAACACGAGAAAGGAAGAGGTGAACCTGCTCACGTCACACTTATTCATTATTATTGTTATAAATATATTAGGATAAGCATGGGTTGCCACCCACGAAGCGCTTGTTTATTAATGAGTCACTAAGCTTGACTCGTCCCCAAATTTAGTTTTACATGGGGAAGGTTTGGAGATCCAGGATAACCATGGGTGGTATGTCCCCTCCAAAATAGTGTTTGAGTCTATGACCGTTCACCTTGAAGTTTGGGCCGTCGGTTTGAGATAACTCGACGGTACCATAAGGGAAAACTTGAGCAACGGTGAATGGTTTGGTCCAACGGGTCTTGAGATTGTCCGGGAAAATATTTAATCGAGAATTAAAGAGAAGAACTCGATCACCAACGTTGAAAACGCGGTTTTTAATCTTGGAGTCATGAATCTTCTTTGTTTTCTCTTTGTAGATTAAATAGTTCTCGTAGGCTTGATCCCGGAGTTCATTTAATTCATTCATTTAAACTTTTCGGTGATCACCCGCGGTCTTGAGGTCAAAATTGCAATGTTTCAAGGCCCAATAGGCCTTGTGTTCAAGTTTGATAGGAAGATGACAAGCCTTTACGTACACTAACTTATATTGAGTGCACCCGATGGGTGTTTTAAAAGCGGTACGGAAGGCCCATAAAGCATCGTCTAACTTATCGGACCATGAAGCACGATTTTCGCCTATGGTCCTTTCCAAGATAGGTTTCAAACCACGATTTAAAACCTCCACCTGTCCACTCGTTTGTGGATGATACGCGGTAGAAAGACGGTGAGTAACTCCATACTTAAACATGACCTTTGCAAATTGATCATTGCAAAAATGATTACCGCGATCACTAATAATAGCACGAGGAGTTCCAAATCGGGCACACAGAGATTTCAAGAATTTTATGACAACTCGGGCATCGTTAGTGGGGAGCACTTTTGCTTCAACCCATTTGGAAAAATAGTCAACGGCCACGAGAATGTACTTATTCCCTCGAGAAGATGGGAATGGCCCCATGAAATCGATGCCCTATACGTCAAAGATCTCGCATACTTGAATTGCATTTTGGGGCATTTCATCTTTTAGTGAGATTTTGCTTTGACGTTGACAAGCGTCACACCGTGTGACTAAGTTATGGACATCTCGGTAAATAGTCGGCCAATAAAATTCAGAATCAAAGACTTTCTTAACAGTGTAGTTGGCACCATGATGTCCCCTGGTGGGTCCATTATGGCAAGCCGTGAGGATATCAACGACTTCTTGACCGTAAACACATCGTCTAATCACTTGATCCGCACCAATTCTAAACAAGTAGGGGTCGTCCCAAAAGTAATGCTTTACATCCTCAAAGAATTTTTTCTTTTGTTGGGACGACATCCATTTCACAATAAAATTCCCCGCATGGTAGTTTGCAATGTCGGCAAACCATAGGGTACTAGAATCACCACGAAAGGTAACCATACCAAGAGTCTCGAGAGGAAATGTTTCGGTAATTTCCTTGTTCTCGAGAACATCTTGGTGGGGATTTTCATGTCTTGATAAGTGGTCAGCCGCGAGATTCTCCACTCCTTTTTTTATCACGAATAATGACATCAAATTCTTGGAGAAGGAGAATCCACCAGAGTAATCTCAGTTTAGCATCTTGCTTGGCAAGAAGATATTTGAGAGCCGAGTGGTCCGTATACACTATGGTTTTCGATAAGACTAAGTAAGACCAGAATTTCTCGAAAGCATACACTACGGCTAATAATTATTTATCCGTAGTAGTGTAATGAGCTTGAGCATCGGTCATAGTCTTGCTTGCATAGTGTATAGGTTGAAAGTGTTTGGTCTTACGTTTTCCCAGGACTGCACCAACCGCAAAGTCACTAGCATCACACATAATTTCAAAGGGCATGTCCTAATCGGGGGCAACTAATATCGGAGCTTCGGTTAACTTCTTCTTAAGAGTATTAAACGATCCAACATATTCTTTCGAGAAGATGAAAGGGGTATCTTTTTCAAGAAGATTGGTCATCGGTCGGGAGATTTTAGAAAAATCTTGAATAAATCAACGATAGAACCCGGCGTGACATAAAAAACTTCGAACGCCTTTGACAGAAGTCGGATGGGGGAGTTTAGCTATAACATTAACTTTAGCTTTGTCGATCTTAATCCCGGACTATGAAATCTTATGTCCTAGAACAATGCTTTCTTTTACCATAAAATGGCATTTCTCCCAATTTAGAACTAAATTAGTGTATTTGCACCGTTTGAGCATTTTGTCTAAATGGGAGAGGCATAAGGAGAAAGAATCCCAAAGAACGAGAAGTCATCCATGAAGACTTACATTGTTTCCTCCATCATGTCGTGGAAAATAGCCATCATGCACCTTTAGAACGTGCCCAGAGCATTGCATAAACCGAAAGGCATATGTCGGTAAGCAAACGTTTTATAAGGGCAGGTGAAGGTGGTCTTCTCTTGGTCTTTCGGGTTAATAGGAATCTGAAAGTATCTGGAAAATCCATCTAAAAAGCAATAATACTCATTCCCTGTTAGTCGTTCTAACATTTGGTCCATAAAAGGCAATGGGAAATAGTCTTTTCGGGTAGCATCATTCAACTTTCGGTAATCAATACAAACTTGCCACCCGGTAACTACTCTAGTCGGTATCAACTCATTATCTTTATTTGTTACTATGGTCAAACCGCCCTTTTTGGGTACACAATGAACTGAGCTAACCCACGGTTTATCAGAGATAGGGTAAATCAATCCGGCATCAAGGAGTTTGATAACATCCTTTTTGATAACCTCATGAATTTTTGGGTTAACCCTTCTTTGATGTTGAATTCAGTGTTAGAGTCATATCCATTAATATTTGTGAGTATTGAGATACAATGCCCTTTATATCGATGATTTTTTCAGAGGATGGCGCTTGTGGTGACTTTGATAACCTTTAGAAGTCAGACTTTCGTATTTTTTATGTTTTTTAGCAATTATGACGGGTAGTTTATCGGTACCCTCCAAAAATGCATACTCAAGATGAGAAGGTAAATCCTTGAGCTTAAGCTCCGGAGGATCATCAATAGAAGATTGTTACGATTTTAAGTTCCTCACATGAAGTTCTTTCAATGGGGAGACGGGATGATGGATCATCGTTTAATAACTTCTCGAGTAGAAGAAGGTCTCCCTCCGAATCAAAGTCGGCATCATCAATTCCCGGTGGAATTGAATCATTTGTAAGACAAGCTTTGATTTCTTCCAAAAGGAAGCCACCTTCCTCAAAAGGAGTGAGAGAGGGGGAAGAAGTAGAAAGGATAGGATCTAAAGACGGAGTGGGATTTCCACTTGTTGAACTATCCGAAAATCCGAGCACTTCTTGAGCCATATCTCTCATGAAACGTCAGAGGACTTCGATTCGATTAACCGATTCAACATCATTGTAGGAGTATCTCAAAGTTTGACCAACTTTAAAGGTTATGGCTTCATCATCAACTCGGAGAGTTAATTCTTCACCGTAAACATCAATCAAAGGACGTGCCATCCTCAAAAAGGTTCTCGCGAGAATTAAGGGAACCCGAGGATCGACAACATAATCAACGACTACGAAGTCGGCCGGAAAATGGAACTTTCCTACTTTTACAAAGACAACCTTTCGGCAATACCGGATGGACTAGTAGTCGACCGGTCTGCAAGTTCAAGAATCATTTGAGTAGGAGTAAGTTCGGGGAGTGAGAGCTTCTTCCATATGGAAAGAGGCATCAAGTTGATGCTTGCACCAAGATCAGCCAAGGCTAAGCATTCAACTAACTCTGGAAAATCACATGGAATAAGAAACTTGTCGGGGTCTCCAAGTTTTTCCGGTAACTTTTTTAGGATAACCGCCGAACAATTCTTATTCACCGGTGTTTTAGCTAAGTCAAACAATTTTTCTTTGTTATTAAGGAGACTTTTAAACATTGAAGTAAATTTCGGCATATGTAGAAGAGCATCCGCGAAACTGAGCTCGAAATGTAATTCCTTAAATATTTTAACAAATTTCAAAGCTAGATTATCATCTTTTTCATGGAACTTTTGTTTGTTAGCTCTTGAAGGATAAGGTATAGACGGTTTAGGCTTAGGAGCAACAACGGGCTCATCAATTGGAGCTTGAGTTTGGACTACCAGAGGTTGGATGTTTTCGGTACTCGATTACACAGTATCCTTTGTCACCTCAGGTTCCCGTTCCACCACCTTGGGAAGAGGAGAGAGAGGAGGTAGAATTGGAGGTCCATCATAAGAAATACCACTTCGAGTGGTGACTGATTTTAAGTCACCTCTCGGGTTAGCAACGGTGTTGCTAGGAAGTGAACCCGAACTTGAAGAAGAAGCGATATTCATTTGAAGAAAACTAGTCATCATATTCTTAAGCTCTTGGTTTTGCTGTGACATATCATCCCTTAATTCCTTCTTCATATTACTAATTTGATTTTGCATAGCTCGCATATTAGCGTCGTTGATCTTCATGTAGTTCGAAAGATCATTCGAAGGTCCAACTTGAGCTTGCTGAATCGGAGCTTGATAATTCGGATTTCCTTGATTGTAATTATTTCCTCTGTTTTGATTGTATCCTTGATTGTACCGGGTTTGATTATTTTGCAAATTCGGTTGAGCAAAACCCGGTGGTCGAATTTGGTTAGCTACACTCTGAGGACGGTATCCGGTATTTCCCTGATTGTAGTTCACTGCGGCTGCTGAAACATATCCTTGAATATTATCTCGATATTCTGGAAAAGCGTTGCCATCGGTGGCAAGACATTGGTGGTAAGGATGCGGGCCACCACAAGTAACACAAATTTCTTCAACCGCTTTCACGGAAGCTGGAGGAGAAGATTTCTGAAGAAGCATAGCCTTAACGGCGTCGGCAAGAGCGGCAATCTCGGGAAAATGAGGGGTAGAAGAAGAAGGAGCATTCGTACTCACTTTTGAAACAACCGGTTTGTTCCGTGAGTTGCGAACTTTTGATTTGTTTTCAATAATTGTCAAAGCATCTCGAGGAGTTTTAGTCAAAAGATTACCACCGGCGGCGGCATTCAAAGAATCTTGATCTGTTGGTGTTAAAGCATTGTAGAAGGTATCAAGTTGATGCAATTCCATAAAACCGTGATGTGGGCATGCACGAAGGAGATCCTTGAAACGGTCTCATGCCTCACAAAATGATTCATCAAATCGTTGCTGAAAATTTGTAATTTCATTTTGGAGATTTGTAGTTTTGGAAGGAGGAAAGAATTGGTTAATAAACTTGGAAACAATGTCTTCCCAAGTAAGAATAGAACGAGGATGTAACACCCCCAAATAGGGTTGCAGCGGAATAATGTGTCCGGGAGCGTTACTTCATAGATCAATAGCACAAGATATGAGAACGACCACTAAGCGTGTCGTTTTAAAAAGATACATTGGATTAAACAAAACACTTGTTCATTACATAAGCTCATGGCTTCAATCCGGTAAATTGTTTGGAGTTACAAGTTTAGAAGATCCATGGTTTAAGCTTCAAAATTCTCTCACGGAATAGCGGGTACGGGAATAACGATAGCATCTCCGTAACCCTTGGTGGGTGCTTGGAGTAATTACGGCATAGTACGTTGATCGGCCATCGTAACTACGAAAGTCTCTTCAAGAGAAAACGGTTCGACTCTTTGCTTGGAACGTCTACGATTACGACGTTTCGAAGTCGTGGAAGATTCGGCAATTAAATTCGATGAAGAGCGAGTGCGCATGCACTAAAAATAAAATAAGAGAAATAAAAAGAAAAATTATTTTTTGGTTACCGAATAATTCGAACATGTGTACGGTTAGCTTCTAGAAACGCACAAGAAGCGGGAGGAGCGGGTAAGCGTGGAAGCGTTTTTAACCCTTCTCCGTTCGGGTCGAAGATCGTTATTGAGGATCAACCTCATTATACCTCTCTTATAATTTGTTAATCTTCAAGGTGAAGCCGATTTTCACAAGTGAACAAACGGTTGCTTTTGTAGAGTATTGTTTTTGATAATAGGAAAATCACAATATGAAAGAAAATAAAGTATTTTTGTATTTTTATATTTTTATAATATAAGAAAATAATATTCACAAATGAAAGCGATAACTTCAGGGGGAAGGGTCTTCAAACCACTAATCTCAACGTGAAACACAATAATCGTGTCACAGATCCCGACAAACGGCGCCCAAAAAAACTTGATTCCACAAATTGTGATATATCAATTATAGTATATAATAAGAATTCCAAAAGGATTTTAGAAAATTACTTTTAACCAAAGTAAAATTCAAAACCTTCCGGGTCGTTTCCCAACGAAGTGTGAATTGAGAATCTCGTTTAAGTTTGTGATCGCATGATTTGAATAATCGAAGTTTTGATTTTTTGGATTCTATTTCTACTAATCAAACGCAAAAGCAAGTAAAGGCAAGCTAACAATTAAGGCAATTAAAGATTAACAAAAAGTTACGGGAATCCTAAACGCGTCTAATAACCTAAAATTATCAAATATATCCCTAAAAATGCAAATTTTAATTTCTAAAAGTCCATAAATGATAAATATAATTTTAGATAAAAGAATTAATATTTTTGGACTTTTATTTATTTTTTCATGAATTAAAAACCTTATTTAATTCTTAAAAATATAAAATAAAAATGTTAACTAATTTATAAAATATGAAAAATTAAGGAAAGTACTTTTATCTTTTCTAACTTAAGAAAAAATAAAATGGTTCACCAGCTATTTGAATGAGATGGAAATAAGCACAAAAGGGCTGAAAGATTAAACTTGCAAAAAGAGCTTTTAAAAGAAAAATGGTTGATAGGACTAATGTTAAAAGTCCTAATGGGCGCAGTGGTTAAAGTGTTGGGCTGTTAAGGTAGAGGTCTCGGGTTAGAAAAAATACTGAAGGTTCTTAAAACTATTACTAAAGTTTAGAAAATAAAACTGCTAAAATTAAGCTTATAAATAAGCCCAAAAAATTCAAATAAGCAAATAAGCTAATTGGAAATAAACAGTTAAAAGAAAATGGGCCCAAGGGTCTTATGAAAAAGACCCAAGGGCGCAGTGGTTGTGGTGTTGGTGTGTTATAGAGGAGGTCACAGGTTCGAGTCCTGTGACTGTCCTTTTTGCTATTTTTTTTATTTTTGAAATTTTTTAAGAAAAAGCTAACAATAAGCTAACAATAACCAACTTTAATGAAGGACTTATTTCTAAAACTCAAAAATAAGCAGGAAATAAGCAAACAAGAGAAATAGTTTAAACTAAAAAGGTTTAAAGCTTTTTAGCTAAACTGATATAAACTCAAAGACTCAATAAGCTAAAGCAAGACTAAAAAGCAGGAAACTAAGCTATATTAAGACTCAATAAGCTATATGGAAACAGGAATAAGCAAAACAAGCAAAAAGCAGTTTTTAAAACTAAAAATATGTTTTTGGTTTTTTAGAGTTTTTAGAAGCTAAAACACAAATTGCAGCCATAAATTAAGACTAGTAAATGATGAATTGAGACCTTAAAAAGCAAAAACAGATAAAGCTAGAAGGCCAAAAAGCTTATAACAACAAAATTCAGACTCTCAAACAGATTCAATCTAACCTAAATTTGAAGATCAAATCATGACTTTAAAATTTAAACACTTGCATACAAGCTGGTTTTGAACAAAACCTTACAAAAGCAATGAAACAGAACTAGCACTCAAAATCATAACCAATTATGAAGCATATGAACTCATTTTGACACTTAATAACACAACACAAATGCTTTTTATATCAAATCTATATTCCAACAGATTTAAGCATTTATAAAACTAGCAGACTTAGAATTTAGATAAACCAAACTACAAAACTTATTAAAACTGAATCTAAACCTATTAAAACTTGCATTAGGACTGATTTAAGACTAATCAAATGTGTTTTTGAAAACCAAAAGCTCAAAGGCAGTATTAACCTTGGTTAATACTGCTTGTGCCAAACACCCCTTTAAAACTTATAAAACTCATTTTAATCTAAAACAGATTTTGAAAACCTTTATAAAGTAAAAACAGATTAAGCATTATGTATTTTAAAAACATTTAAGCAAAAGTTTCATAAAAATAAGCACTAGAATATATGCTACCCTAATATACTATTTTTTTGGATTTTCTTAACTGATTTAATCAAAACAACATAAAAGCTAAAAACAGATTATGAAATGCTATAAACTAAATGCAATAAGCTATTTAAAGATAAAATAAGCATAATCAAAGCAGGATTAAGCACAAATAAGCAAGATTAAGTAGAAAATAAGCAAAGCAGAAATTTAAGCTTGAAAAGAGCAAAAGAAGAAGTACCTTGATCCTAGCTCAAACAAGGATAAAAAATGCTCTTTAGAGCTTATCTACAAGCTCCAGCTTGTTAGAAACAAGCTGGTAAAACCCATAAGCCCATCCAAATCTGGCTTATCATCCATAAAAGCTTTTTAGTGATTTTTGAGTAAAATAAGAGAAAACCTTAAACAGTTTGGCTATGAAGAAAGTCTAAAACTATTTTAATTGACAACTTGTGAAATACAGGAGCTTATATTGAGGACTTATCTAAAAAATTTCAAGCATAAATTTCTGTTAACATAAAAATAGAATTTTAACATTAAAAACTTAGGAAATTTCATTAAAACTTTATAACTGAGTACCGCTTTTAAAAGGAAATACAATAAGCTAATATAAGCTGAAAGTTACAATAAAAAGATAGATAAAAACTAGATGCCCTAATGTGTGAAACTAGTCCTCTATTTATAGTGGTCTTCAGAAGCATCTAGGCCTTGAGGTGTGTTTCTTCTGTGAGGAGAATGGGAGTGCTCTCCAAGCAATCAATCTCAGCCCTTGAATTCCCATTTGTGCTTCTTTGTGCTTGATCTCAGCCCTTGATTTGATTCCATGTCCCATCAACCAATCACTCATCATAGGATTGCCATCGTGGTCTTGTCATCTTCTGGGAGGATGGGTTAAGTGGGGTGTGAGTGGGTTTTGTCGGGTTGCAGGGTAAAAAGTGGGAGACGGTGAATAGTGATATGGGAGGGAAAGGGGAAGAATGCACAGTAAATTTTGACCGAGTGTTTTGACCTCGTTGACTGGATCCAGGGTTAGGGATTGGGCTTTTGACTTGTTGTTGGGGCCATGGCTGGATAATAGGTTTAAATGGATTTAGATATATGGATTAATGGTAAATGGATTTAGGCATATTATTTTAGTATGGTATAAATCTTAATGGGCTGACCCGACCCATTAAATGGGTACGGGTTGGCCCATTAAAGATAAATACGCCTTTGGCTTCGTCTTCTCACGCTCTTTCCATTCCAGTGCTCGGTTTTGTCCTTTAGTGAATATATGATACATGCACAGTATACAAAGCAAAACAAACATTTATTTGGCATTTTATGTCCGTTTTTGGTCATTTAAGTTTGTTTTATTAGGTCAAAGGATGTGCAATTAAGCACATACCAGCAATCCATGGAACAACAATAAGCCCATTCTGATTTCAAACATTCTGAACACCCAGATTCTGAACTGCATTATGGACATCCTGATTTCCTACATTCTGAACTGCATTATACCCATTCTGATTCCTAACATTTTGCCCAGCATACTATCTAAACTAATTCCCACCATTACCTCTAATCATTGCATCTGTCTGTATTGACCAAAAATCATACTCGAATAAGTAATCTTCTTGTTATGTGGATTGGATGAAATTCTTTGATTGTTTTTGGCTGGTGTAGAATAGTTGAGTTTGAATGCCTTAGTCATTAGTACAAGTGCCATGTTCATAGCAGTTGTGGGATCTGAAATGTATTCAGGATTTGGCATTTGTTGTTGCTTGTAGTTCATGTTGAATGAAGGTTGTGGAATGTAATTGTTATTGGGTTGTGGTTGTTGCATGTAGGTAACCTGTGATGGTTGATCTTGGTGAAACACTAGATAGTTGTAAGGATTATTGAAATTTTCCATTAGTGGCAAAGGATCATGTGTTCTTGCGAGTCTTTCTGCCCTCAACTCATTTACCTCCACTTGATTGTATTTCAAGAAATCATATAATTGAGTGTAATCTACTTTATGCAAATCCTTTGTTTGGTGAACAATGGTAACATGTCATCTCAATTCTGGTTGTAGGTTGTTTAGGAACTTGAGATTGCTGCCAATATTTTCTTGAAAATGTTTGTTTCTTTGGAAGTCATTCATTAACTTTTAGAAACGATGGTAGTAAGACTCAATCAATTCCCCATCACTAGAAGTAAACCTTTCCCATTTATTAAACAACTTAGCCTTTTTTTTCTTGAACCCCAATGTCAGAACCTTTCATCATTTGTGATTTAAGTAACCATATTTCCTAAGCACGTTTCACATATAAAAACTATCAACATCAGCATAGATGTCTTTAGAAGACCATGAGAATTGGTTTGAATGGCTTGTCACTGCTTTATTTGCTTTACTAGTTATAAGTAAGTTCATCATCAGTTAATGTTTTTTGCAAACAAGAACTTCACGGTCTGGATCACATGGTTCAGGAATCATTCGTCTGACATATGGACCATGCATAATGGAATTGTAGATTAGGTTTCAGTTTGGTTTACTCTCTGCATAATAAAGAAGACGAGAAGACCATGGAGCATGGTTTTCAGAACCAGCAGCATAAATGTCTTGTTGAATCAACATTGCAAAAGGGATGTGAAATGATATACTAGGATCTTTTTAGTGATTAGTGATTTTGAGTAGTTTTTTATTGTGTTTAGAGAGCTTGAATCCCAATGAAGAAATGAAGGCAAGAATCAAACACTAAAACCGAGAAAATAAAAGTTTTATTTCACAGAATTTTACAAAGTGTTGAATTCTAAATGCTTATTTCGCAGGATTAACAGTTTTACTTATTTCCCATGATTTAGTTAAGACTTATTCAGCAGGATTATGGTAATGCTTATTCCGCAGAATTAATGACTTGCTTATTCCGCAGAAGATACTTATTTAACAGAATTAAGGACTTGCTTATTCCACAGAAGATACTTATTCCACAAAGATACGTATTCCATAGAAAAGAGAACTTTTCTTATTCCACAGGAAATACTTGTTTACTTATTCCGCAAAACTACTTATTCCGTAGAGAAAAACATATTCCGCATAAGAACTTTAATACATATTTCGCGGGATTAGCAAAATTTTGGTAGAGGTTTGTTCCCTAAAATGACATATTTCGCATGATATAGTAACCTATGTATAACATAAATCGTAGAATAAATATTAAAACATAAACCGCAGAAACCGTTGCTTATTTCACAGCATTCATTGCTTATTCCACAGCCTTTATATCTTGGACTATTTCGCATTATTCAACCTCTTAAACCCAGAAATAATCTATCCAAATAAGCTGTAAGATGGAAACAAAAGCTAAGAATAAGCATGAAAATAAGCAAAGTACAACTTGATGATCGAAAACAACAACAAACAAACCAAAAATTATCAAAATAGCCTACGCTTTAAAAAGTACAAATAAAACAAATCAAAAAAGCTCTAATAAGCTGTTTGATAAGCTCAACAAAACCACTAAGCACTCCTAGGCTCTTTATACCACATGTTAGACTATATCAAATCCATCATAACATACAAAAAACCAAGAATCTTAGAGAGAGAGAGTTTTAGAGAGAGAAAGAAAAAGGAAAGAAAAATGGATGATTACTTAAGAAGAAATGGTAACCAACACCCTCCTAACATGCTAGGAGGGTGGTATTTATTGTGAGAGGAGGATGGACTCCTTTGTTGGGTCGTTTGGTTTATATGGGCTGAATACATGGGCTTTAGCCCGACACCTAGGCCTAATTAGCTTAGATTAATGTCCGTAAACTATGTTTTCCTATACAAGGCTCGAGAATAAATAATGACCATCACTTTACTAAAAACGAGGCTAACAGTGCCTCAACTACAAAAGACTTTTGATTATAACAATTCAGAATTCGGAGTTCAAGACCACATCAATGAACCTTCAAGTTCAAAGCTGGTTCCAAATGTTTCTCCTCAAGTAGACACAGATGCTCTGTCATTACAAGAGTTGGATTTACTATTTAGTCCTTTGTTCGAAGAATACTTCACTGCAGGAAATCAAAGTGTGTTAAAGTCTTCCGCTCTCTCTAATAATTCTCAACAACAAGACACACAACCTACGTTGAATAATCAATCTACAATAGAACCGACAACTCCAACAACAAATATCAATGTTGAGGAAAATAACTCTGATCAAGCAGCAAATGCATAGTTTTAACCATATAAATTTATCAATCCTTTCTGTACACCGGTACAAGAAGTTATTGAGTCTTCCTCACGTAATATTTATAATTTAAATATGCATATGTTTTACCAAAGATACCATTCCGAATACCATTATACTAAAGATCACCTATTAGAACAAGTTTGTAGAAATCCATCAAAGCATGTGCAAACAAGAAGACAACTGTCTACAAATCCTAAAATGTGCATGTTCGCGCTCACCGTGAGTACTGCAGAACCATCAAACATTAAGGAAGCAAGGGCTGATCACGCATGAATCGAGGCAATGCAAGAAGAGCTTCATCAGTTCGATAGACTCAAAGTATGGGAACTAGTCGACAAACCCTTTGGAAAAACTATAGTTAAACTAAAGTGGTTATGGACGAACAAAAAAGATAAAGACAATACTATAATTCAAGAGGGAAAGACAATACTAATAATACGCATAATGCCACGACTGGTAAGCTAAGGGATATAAACAGGAAGTGGGTATCGATTTTGAAGAATCTTTTGCACCACACATAGAAGCAGATCGGGTTTTATTGCCTACGCTGCATACAAATCTTTTCCAATATACCAAATGGAAGTTAAAACGGATTTTCATAATGGTCCACTGAAGGAAGAGGTTTATGTCAATTAGCTAGATGGGTTCGTTGATCATGATTATCCAGAAAAATTCTACTGCCTCAGGAAAGCACTTTATGGATTGAAGCAAGCTCTAAGAGCCTGGTATGATGAACTCTCAACATTCCTGATGTCTAAAACTAAAGGTACTATTGATCCTACTCTATTCATGATAAGATACGGGGAAGACATTCTACTTGTGCAAATTTACGTAGATGACATAATTTTGGGTCCACAAACATAAAATTTTCTAAAAAGTTTGAAAAACTGATGAATAGTATATTTGAGATGTCTTTGATGGGGAAAATGAAATTATTTTTAGGACTTCAGATCTACCAATCCCTACGAGGTATCTTTATAAACCAGGCCAAGTACGCTTTAGAAAAACTTAAAAAACATGGCATGGATAAATGTGATAGCCTTTGTACACCAATGGCTACTAAACCTAACTGGATGCAGACTTGAGTATAACACCCGTAGACCAAATAGGATATCGTAGTATGATCGGGTCACTCATGTATCTGACTTCTTGTAGATAAGACATAGTTCAAGTAGTATGCTACTATGCACGTTATAAAGCAAGACCAACCAGAAAGCACCTCAAAGAGGTTAAAAGGATCTCTCGATAATTAAAGGGAACCATCAATATGGGACTCTGGTATTCGAAAGATTCTGGCTTTGAACTAACCGCATTTTAAGATGTTGATCATGCCGGATGCCTTGATACTCGCAAATGCAATTCTGGAAGAATACAATTCCTAGGTGAAAAGCTAGCCAGTTGGATGTCAAAGAAACATGACTGCACTACAATGTCTACAGCAAAAGTAGAGTACATGGCGTTATTCGCAAGTTGGGCTCAAGTAATATGGACGAGAACACAACTTAAGGATTATGGCTTTAACTACAACAAAATACCGTTGTATTGTGACTTCCAGTCAGCCATAGCAATCTCATGCAACCCCGTGCAGCACTCCCGTACCAAGCACATCAATGTTCGTTACCACTTCATAAAGGAACAGGTTGAACGAGGTATAATTGAACTGTTCTTGGTCAGAACTGTATACTGGTTAGGTGACATGTTTACGAAAGCTCTATCGCAAGATAGGTTTAAGTATCTTGTCAGATGACTTGGTATCGGATGTTTAATGCCAGGAGAACTGGAGGTTCTGGCAAATGAGACTGCTTGATATTTTATCAAACATCGATATGTAAATAGTTTTAAAAAATACAAAAATATAAAACATATAAAACCAAATACAAAAACATAAAATTTGTCAAAAACAAAATACATAATTAGAAAATCAAAAATTCCAAAAAGAATCTTCTTGACATGTCTCTTGGAATCGATAACATTTATGTCCCTAGAAATGTCGATTAACATTGACACGGGTGGGCAAATGAAGTTCGAGCAAGAGTTCAAAAGTTTAAAAACATGTCATTTCTAATTTTCTTAATGACTTGTAATTGCTCTCAGATTGTAACTCGGACTCCAATGACAAAGGAAAGTGTACGTTTCAGTGTGCTTATCCTTAGTCTTAGAAGATAAGTCTTCTAACATGTGGTTTTTCAAAAGTTGAACACAAGTTTTCAAGAATTTCTCAATGACAATTCAAAATCTTTCAAAATTATGTGTTCAACACTCCATCCCTCACAAAGTTTTCCAAGACGATCATTTTAATAAGTGGTATCTTTTTTTATAAATGAGTCAATATTTAAGGGAGAGTTTTTTGAAAAACAAAGTTTTAATAATATTGGATACATCATCTCACGATAATTCTTATGTATTCAAAACCTTATCAAAAATCTCTTAATAACAAATCGGTAATAATGACATAACTTTCCTTTAAATGTTTGTTATAAGATGATTAAAGGTTTGAGCACAATTTTTCAAAAAATTTTCAATAACATTTCATAATCTTTGAAAATTATGTGCTCAACACTATCTCAACCTTAATTTTATATCTAATTTTCAACTTGGTATCATTTTTTAGTGTCAAACATATGTAAAATTAAGAGGGAGCAAAAACAATAAGAGAAATGTTTCAGCATGCAAAGTTAACACATTTTTCTCCCTAGAAATTTCTCCTCCCTTAAATTTTTTAAGACATTTTTTAATCACTTGGTATTTTAAAAACTAAGTGAATTAGTATTTAAAATAAGAGGAGAAATGTGACTAAAATGTGATCTTGAAAATAATAAGTGATCTAAAAGACTCAAAGTGCTTTTTACTCTTACCCACATATGTGAAACACTTTTGTCTATCGATGCACGTGTATAGGGGGAGTTGTTCAAAATAAGAAACTCTCAAAGTGTCAAACATTTTGATATTTTATCAAACACTTTGATTGACTTTCAATGGTTTTATGGTTACGATCTTATACCCAACAACCTATCAATTTACGACAATTCTAAAGTCATAAGGTGGTTAGGTTAGGTATAACTCCTATTATCCAACCATAACATAAGGATTCTACCCAAGTGAAATCATATTTAAAATAGCATCCTAATGACAGAATTTGGCGAAGAATGAGAAAAGGGAATAATGTCGACTAAGGCATGAGCTAACACTAGAACAATCACAACAAGGTGTTAGTAATGACGTCTTGGTAAACATTAAAGGGATTGAAGAAAGAAAAATAAAAGTAAATATAAAGGGTTAAAAGAAAGAAGCCTTCTATTCAACTAAAGGCAGAAACTAGGTTAATACATATGCTATCAGTCTTCACAAAGATGAATTCTGATATTAAAGAAAGACATCATAGACCCAGTGATGCACTGCACAACCCTTCCTAGCCATTTAAGTTTCTCTCAAAAGATTCTTTTCTCATTTACAGATCAACATGACTTTTATTGACTTTATCACTCCAAGTTAGTTGGTATTGAAAAGGTGACAGTCTGCTCCAGCCTTTGACACTATAACCAAAATGCACAAAACAAGTCTAGAGCCAAGAGATCAATTTATAAATCTCATTAGGACACATTTCCTGATAAATACTTGTTGTTCAACATCTAGAACACAAGTGATAAGAAAGAGTCCTACGCATTATCCTTGTGATTTTTCTAGAACATTCAAAGTGATACTCTTCAGTATTCACAGTGACGAATGGAAATCCTTCTAGTGTCAACATCAAACAGCACTGCGGTAGGTGACTTGTGAGATTCTATATGACTCAAGCTTGTGTCAACTAGATATCGATTTTGGTCTAGTAAATGAATTGACGACTTAATCAGTAAGACAATAACTAACTGGTTCACTCTTACTGTGTTGTCTACTTTGAGACTTTCTGGTAATGAGAACAAGCAAGTGTGGTGAATCTAATGCATATGTGTTAGAGGATCTAACACTTTAAGCTAAAAACCCTGTCTAGGAGGTTCTTTAAACCTACTTGATTAGAGGTACAATATTTATACTGTAAAACAGGGAACCAGAGGTTCACATAACTAAACTTCGATGAATGACAAAGCCATATTCGTCCATATCTGTTGTTTATTACTAACATAATTGCAGGTCTATACAATGGCATAACTACCCCATTCCAGTTGAGTCAGATTCATCACCACATGCTCATGCTTAAGCTACAAAGACATACTATAAGCATCAAGATTCATGAATCAAGAAACCTCAAGAATTAAAGACAAAGTTTTCTAGAAACTCTAATATTCAAAATCTTCCTTAAAGATGTCAAGATTATCAAGACAATGATTGTCAATGGAGATTTTTATCAAGCTTTCAAGATGATGCAAACTATGAGCATGTTGGTCAAGATACAAGATTGGAAGATGGCAATAATGACGAAGACAAACAAAGAAAAGATTTAAAGATCTCATAAATAAAGACCAAGTCAAAAGACAATGACAAAGGCTCAAGATCAAAGATCACACAACATGAAGGAACAAGCCTACAACAGAGATAAAGTCCAAGACCAAGACTCAAGACTCAAGAGCTCAATGACAACACAAATTCAAAGACCTCACTTCGGGGGAGATTGTTAGCCTTAAAATATTGATTCGAACAAGGAATCTTGGTCTTTATACACCAAATGTTGTAATAGGCTAGTTACGGGTATCAGGCTTGTTTATTTAATCTAATATTGTATATGTTGCGGGCTTAAGTCCAAGTTATCATGGGCCTTGCCCATGATCAAATACCACACAGCCTAACAAGCCTCTTAAGGCTGGCCTATTGGTGCTATAAATACCCCTCTTCATGGATGGATAGGGTGTTGGTTCTTTTCATTTGTAACACACACTTGTTAAAGAATCCTCCATCTACCTCTCTTACTACTTTTTCTCTCTTGCCTTTTCATCTTTTCTAAGCTTATTTGATTCGTGTATGTGTGTATGTGTAAGTGAAATATGGTTTAGGATTAGTGACAATAGATACTTGCAGATGCTCTTATTTAGATACACTACACCTTTAGGTTTGTATAGTATGTTATATGGTTCTTTGACGTCAATATAAACACATGTGATTTGTGGCATTATGATGTTGAGCTTTATTTGATAGCTTTCCACCCCAAGTTGTACATCTTCTACCCTCTTCTTAATGACTATTCTTCGAGTGAAAAGGCGTAGAGCATTTATCAGATCAATTTTTTCATCGCCTTTGAGGTGGTGAAGCTTGTTTTGAACATAAAGGAGAAGCCTATCTTTAATGTAATTCAAATGTAGTCTTGAGAAGTCAGCTTCACTGAATACATAATCCTTCTGATTTGCTTGTCTTACAAAAATCTCCTTCAAATAAGCACAGCCAAACTGCTTGTCAACTGATATTCTGATGATACTGAGAATCTTCAGCCATGAGTAGACTTGGTGACTTGATTTTACCGCATGTCTTGCTCTATAGAAGAGTTGACGTTTGGGTCCCAAATGATGGATTCCATGTGTAGCGTCTTTGTCATATTGTACTTAAACTCCATAGCTTTAGGATCATCTCTTCTAGGCCTTCTAACTCATACCTTTTTTGGGTAAAGGGTTACCCCGGTAAATTGTATTAATCATAGAAACGTTTAAGTACAATGGAATGTGGCTGAGGTACCACATTAACCTCAAGCAAAGCTTGAACTACCAACTATCTACATTTGAGACATGCCTCAAATGACAATTGCTATACTTCTAACTCATACCTTGTAGCCTTCAGTTTTGTCAGTGAGGAGGCATACTTCTTTTCCTTGTTTCCTAGTCTCAATATTTACATCTTTATTGAGATAGATGAACCTAGATTTAGGATAATCTCTTTCTAGTCCTTCTGAAATTACTTGTAGCCTTTAGGGATTGCCCAAATCCAATTGATCCTCATGCTAAGTAGCATTGTTCCATATTACTCCTAGCTTGTTGCTATTCTTGTTAAATTTCCTATAAGTAACTAGAACCAATTGTCCTTCATCGTTGCTTTTGTGATTTTGTCCTTCTGTTAAGGACAATTATTGGCAAACTTCTGTAGTCCTTTGGGTAGAACCATCAGATCGTTAAACTACATTGGAGTTCTTTTCTCAAGCATTAAATCCAGCTCATTAAACCTGCTCTGTCAAGGTCGCATCATTAGCATTTGGTTCCTTTGTATACTATTCTGGGTCAGGAAGTCTCTAGGTCCTTTTTATAACTATTGCTGAACCCATTTGGAGTTTCTTGTTTTGGAACCACATCAACCTTTGTTGGGTCTCCAATATTCACAACATCATCTTCCATTGATTCTTCAACATCCATTGCAGCATCTTGTACTGATTCTTCTGCATTTACATTTTTATCATATTTTGAAGATTTAGATAGAGCTTTACCTTTATTTGATGAACCGGCTAAATCTTTTTCTTTGTTGGATGGCTCAGTATCCTTTCGCCTTCTCTTCTTTGTGTCTTTGTCAGCATTTGCAGAAGGATCTTTATTATTGTGACGTCTTTTCTTCTGAGTTATCAGATCATCAAACTGAGTATCCATGTCATTTTCGTCTATCAAAAGTGAATCCATTAGAGCATCATATAATTTCTTATGAGCTTTGTGTGTGTTGTATAACTTAGATTTCATCATAAGGGACATCGGTTTGTTCTTTTGATCATATTATTGGATTGAAGCTTCATCAAATGGTTTTGTGGAATACTTGGGCATGCTTTGCTTGATAACTTTCTCTTGTTTGATTTTACCAAAGTCAAGAGCAGTTGTTGGTAAGACCTTTTTAAGGTGAGTTTGAAAAGACTTGTTTATTGCTTCTATATGATCAATCTTCGACATTGCTTCAACCTTCTTTTCATGTCTTGTGAGTCTCTTTAAATAATTTAGGAAACATGTTTTATCTAAACACTTAACCAATCAATGAAAAAACTAGAGAGAGAAAGGATAGAAGGAGGGTTATTTCTAGTAAGAGAAAGAAAGAGAGAATATTAGATTAAGATATGTGTGTGAAATGAAACCATCCAACACCCTCTCCAAGTTATGAAAAGGGTATTTATACATGTCCTAGTCGTAGCTCACAGGGGCCTTGATGGGCTTTCTATGGGCTTTGGCCCTTTTACCTATTTAAGGTTCCAAAAACTAACTAAGATGTACGAGCTACGTATTCTATAAGTCACCGAGTCTTTTCTTGATTTCTAATAATGTCCCCCTAAGGGAGGTCACTTTAATTTACAAAATTCTTAATCCTAGCTAACTATGAATGTCTTCGTCTTTGCTCATGGTCTTGAATCTATATCTTTCAACTTGTGATGGCGTAGCGATCTTTAGACTTTACACTTGAGATTGTTCCTTTAAGCTTGTCTTGTACGTGATATTTGAGCTTCTTGAGATCATCATCCAAACATAATCTATTATTCATCATCTTGTGATCTATTGCCATCTTGTGTGCTTGTGACCTTCAGACTGACATGCTCACACTTCTTGATCTTGAAAGCTTGTATAGTCATCTTACTTGAAGTTCTTTAACTTTAACACTTCGTCACTTCAAGAAGGGTGTGCGGTATCAGAGTATCGGAAGTCTTAAAACATGTACTTGAGCTTTCATAATGTCTTTACATATGTCGGTCGAGTATGAGCATGTGGCTATGAATCTTGACTTGTCTTGAACAAGCTGCGGCCCACCGGAACAGGATTTCCTGTCATATAAGATAGTGATAAACAACAATATGGTGAAACAGTCTTTGCAATTCGTCGAATAACGGTTTCAATACCTCGATTCCCCGTTAATCATATAATATTGCCTTATACAGTAGAATTTTGGAGAAGAATCTCCTTTACAAGGTTCACTAGCTGCAACTGGCCGTCCGTCGTCAATACTAGAGCTTCTCAAAGAAGACAACACGGTATAAGTGAACCAGAGAGACTAAGTCTCACCGATTGAATCAAAAAATTGATTTGAAAATCAATCGACGTGTCACTTGCTAAAGTGATTTTGTGACACATCAAGAGTTTTATGCATTTCAAAATTCGTCATCCGTCAATTCATAGTCTGGACCGAATCGATATCCAGTGTCACAAGTCTGATCCGTATAGGATCTCACAAGTCACCTACCACAGAGCTTGTTTCATGTTGGATCTAGGAGGATTTCCATCGTTATTGTGAATACTTAGGTGTCACTCTGATGTTCTGGAAAAATCACAAGGATAATGCGTAGGACTCTTAAGATATTACTTGTTTCCACAGTGTATGAAAAAACAAATATATTGGAATAATGTCCTAGTAAGATTTATGGATAATCTCTTTATGGCTCTAGACTTGATAGTGCACTTTAGTTTTAGTAATCGGAGGTTAGAGCAGACTGCCACCTTTTCAATACCAACTAATTCGGATGTGAAAAAGATGGATAGAAATGCATGTTAATCTCTGTAAAAATGAAACAAAGACTTTTGAGAGATCTTGAGTGGCCAGGGAGGGTTGTGCATCGCATCACTGGGTCCATAATGACTATCTTCAATACCAGACAATAGCTTAGTGTTTCTGATAGCGTATGTATTGACCCGGTTTCTGCCTGAGTGTAAGGATGGCTTCTTTCTTTTCACCCTTTATCTTTACTGTAACATTTCTTAATTTCAGGTCATTTTACGACACCTATTATTCGTCACTATTTATTTTGGTCTGATACGCGTTTACTTTTAATTTAAAGTCTTTCAAGCTAATCGCGTAGATTAGAAATAATCATTTAACATAAACGGTCACCAAATAAATTAAGGTTTACGTCAAACATGTGTTATATAATTATTAAGAAGATAATTATTGATTTTGCGTATTTTATTTTTATTGGTCACGTAAAAGGCTTACGTTTCGCAATAAAATACATTTAGACACACCCCGGAAATATCTAGACTTACCTAGACTCAAACCAATACCCACTTTTAAACCATAAACACAAAATTAAATCAATTCTTGTGTTATTAAGCCATATTGGCCGAATGTGGGGACTAAATCAACTAGGAAAATCCTTAAAACTTCCTAAGTATATGTACATCTTAAGGTAATTAAACCTTGTATTGTATAATACTAGCAAGATCTCAAAAGCTTCTCTTTTTCCTTGATTCTACATGTCCAACCCACAAATCACCTAGAAATCTTCTTAATATCTCTTTAAGTACATGTACAAACCATGTTTAATTAAAACATGTACAATGTGTCCCTAAGTACTTATTGACCTTACTGTTAATAACATTCGAGCACTTTTACTTTGAAACCCACGACAACATGCATGTATGTACACAAAACCATAAGATTTCATAATCTTGGTAAATCTTGTACAAATATTGAGTAATTAAGAGAGGTACTTAGTTGTTTTAGCAAAACCATTAGAGAGTAACTAAAAACCACAAAACCACTAAGTCTAGGGCACGGTTTGGTTAGGATTTGGACTAGGAGTTGTAACTAGCTATCTTGCCTATAAATACACACTCACACTTGACATTTAGCACTCTTGAAAACTCACACATACACTAAAAACTCTCTCTAATCCAAACCATCTTTGTCTCTTCTCTTGTTTAGGTTATAAAACGCAAACAAACACCTTCATATTTTCCTTTGAACCTACAATATACACTAGGGTCATCATACGAGTCATAGGGAGGAACACGAGCCAAGGTTGAGTCATTTGATGAAGCTTAAAAGCATATGGTTGGCGTACATTTGGGTTATACGATCATTGTCAGCATTTGGTTGCCATTCTATTGTTCTACACACATTCAAGATGCTAAGGACTGTTTAATAACGTACGATTCAAGCTTACATGTTCAGGTCAATACATTTCTTTCTTTGTTTGCTAGTCATTCGAGCCACGTTAGTTTGTAATTAACAAACTAATGTGAGCTCTTGCACACATAGTGCAAAGCATGCATGTTTATAACTCATGTAACATATGTATATTTACTTGTGTTTTGTTCTAAAACGATGTTAACATATATGAAAATGAAGCTTATCAAGATGAGGGCCTATAAGGTTTTCTTCAACAATGATTTACACGAAACCTATACGTAAACTTTTCCTATAAACAAGATGGCATGACTTAGGAACATGTATACGAAATTGTTTAACGATTGCATGTGATAAATCAGGATTAAGGTACTTAAATGAGGGCTTAGAGGCTTATCAAACCCAAATGAAACTCCACCGAGCCTTAGCGAGGCCCAAGACGGGCCAATAGTCAAATATAGGCTTATATGGCTTATTAGCAAGCCTACTCAGCTTATGGGCTTATTAGGAAGCTTAAAAGGCCAATAGACCCAAATGTGAGGCCCATACACCCTTAAAACCCTTACCGGGCCTTAATAGACCCATCAAGCCTACGTACGAATCAAACAGGCCCAACAGGCCAAACTTGTAGGTCCACAACTTATTAATAAGCACCCTTGAGCTTATTGAGAAGTCTAGTGTGCTTATTGAACTTATATGGACCCTAACCTCAAGTGTAAACATAACCGGACCCTTAACGGGCTTGATAGCCCATTACCATGACCAACGAAAACCCATAAGCCACAAATAAGATTGGACAGCTTATTTGCGAGCTTAAACCGCGTATAAGACTTATAATAACTTTAGAAAAGCTAATGGAACTTAGAGGAGTGAGTCCAAAAGCTTAAAGGGGCTTATCGAACTCTTAATGGACTCAAAAGCCCATTAACGAGCTTACTGGCTTATTGAATAAGCCATACAGTGAAAACATATTAATTATAATCATAAGTACTTAATGAGATCAGAAAATAAGTTGGATCATGTAGTGAAACCCCAATGGACCTTCAAAAACATTTAAAGTTAAGGTTGATAGGATAACGAGCCCAACAAGCTCGAATAAGCTCAAATTAGCTTACCCGAGCTTATTTTTCAGCCAAACAGTTTCACATAAGCTTATATAAGCCAAATGAGTGCTTATGTGCTTTTAGAATCTTAAATGGACCATTCATTAGCTTAATGAATTTTACGAGTCCAATAAGGCCCAATAAGCCAAATTAAGCTCATCCGAGCTTATTTATAAGCTGACCCAGCTTATATGGCTTATTGAAGTCTATTAAAACTAAATGCCACTTGCTATAACTCAATTTGACTTAAAATGTGATTTTTTCAAGTTAATGGACTAAAAGTGCAAACTTGTAAACTTGGGGGTTAAAACTGTCAAAACTATTTTCTATAAATTCTAGGGGTTGTTTTGACATTTCTGAAACTTAAAGGGTTATTTGAAACATATAAGGACTTAAAGAGTAAATTGTTGTAAAACTAAAGGACTAAAGGTGTAATTATGGAAACCTAGGGGTTTAAAGTGTAAATGTTATATTTTCATAAACACAGGGACTGTTTTTATAATATAGAAAACCTAAGGGTATTTCATGAACAAAGGTGATTTTAATAACCACTTAACATACCGGACGAGTTATATATTTACCGGATATTATACGAGTTAAACCACGACTTAATAAATATGAATATTTATTAATAACGTTTATACATATATTTGAAACGTGTGTAATCGTATACCTTCCCAAGATCCATCAAGCACGACAAATACATTAAATATGTGCACCACCACACAAGTGATAACAATATATATATAAACTAGCAATTTATTGTAGTTTATGCATTGAGTCGTTAGCCTAAACTTGTAGACTAAGACTGACCGTATTTACTTAGGTATTTGACGGTGTGATTCATTCGCCATACTTGGATATATTTATCATTTTCAGAGGACTATTTACTAAGGTGAGTTCATAGCCCTATGTTTTACAATTATTTAAATGATTTACATCTTTGGGGTGAGAACATGCTTTGTTTTACAAATTGGACGCAAGTGTACATTTTATACTATGATTACGTGTTTGCCTAAGTAGCGATAACCCACTGAGCCCTTTATCATGAACTGTCAATTACTAGATTGTGAGCGCGAATGTTATAAATAGATCTATTTGGGATTGACATCCCCGTTTGGGTGAGTAGCGCTCACTGTGCCGGGTTGCCGGACAACAAACGTATACCATGTCGGATTTGGGATGTTGCGGGTTAGAACATCATTCACGGGCATTTATTGGCAATTTATTGCATTCATACATGTCGAGCTTCAGTGTCATGAGCTTAGGAAAACGTAATTACTTTTTATGATGTTTGCATCTGTTGCTTAATCATACACTTGGAAATCTTGCGGTCCTACTATTGATTTACATAAACCTATGAATTCACCAACTTTATGTTGACATTTTAAGCATGTTTTCTCAGGTCAATAAGGCACGAGGTGCTCAGATACATTGGGGGTCACTCTTTGGAAAGAGTCAGTACTAAAGATTTTGGGCGTATTACATTTTGGGAACATTTGTTATAAACCGAAATCTTTACTTATATTGTCGAACAATTTAAAGCCATGAGCTTATGTAATGAACAAGTATTTTGTTAATCCAATGTATCTTTTTAAAACGACACGTTTAGTGGTCGTTCTCATATCTTGTGCTATTGATCTATGAAGTAACGCCCTCAGATATTCAACATTCCGCTGCTACCCAGATTTGGGGGTGTTACACCGTGATAGCAGATTTACATCGCACTTCTGGCAGTCGCTCCAGAAGGCTTTGGGTACTTGTTTAGATATGAGTACTGCTTACCATCCGCAGACCAATGGTCAAAGCGAAAGAACCATTCAAACCCTTAAAGATATGTTACGCGCATGCGTAATAGATTTTGGAAAAGGCTGGGATAAGAATTTACCACTAGTAGAGTTCTCATATAACAACAATTATCATACTAGCATTAAGGCTGCACCATTTGAAGCACTCTATGGTCGCAAGTGTCGATCACCTGTTTGCTGGGCCGAGGTCGGAGATGCTCAGCTCACTGGCCCATAAATCGTTCATGAAACTACCGAGAAGATCGTATAAATTAAAAGCAAAATTCAAGCCGCACGTGATCGTCAGAAGAGTTACGTCGATGTGAGGCGTAAGCCTTTAGAATTTCAAGTGGGAGACAAAGTCATGTCGAAGGTATCACCTTAGAAAGGGGGTTATATGTTTTGGCAAACGGGGAAAGTTAAACCCAAGGTATATTGGACCTTTCAAGGTTTTAGCAAAAGTAGGAACCGTTGCTTATAGACTCAAACTTCCTCAACAATTAAGCAGGGTTCATAGTACGTTTTACGTGTCCAATTTAAAGAAGAGTTTGTCCGACGAATCGCTCGTGATTCCGTTGGATGAGATCCATATTGATGACAAATTACATTTCATAGAAGAACCCGTGGAAATTATGGACCGAGAGGTCAAGCGGTTAAAGCAAAGCCGTATTCCTATCATCAAGGTTCGATGGAACTATAGGAGGGGCCCAGAGTTTACGTGGGAACACGAGGATCAATTTCAGAAGAAGTATCCACACCTGTTCGCTAACCCCGCACCTTCGTCAAGTACCACGACTTGAGCGTTGGGGACAAAGCTCTTTTAACGGAGGAAGACCGTGACAATTCACAATTTCAGGTCATTTTACGTCCATAAACTCAAATTGTTTATTTTGAGCTTTTACGCATTTACTTTTAATTTCAACCGTTAAGTTAAATCGCATAAACCAAAAGTCAACAATTAGCGTAAACCGGCATTAAACAAATAAAAGTTTACGTCAAACAAGTGTTATATAATTTTTACGAAGATAATGTATAACTTTTCATATTTTATTTTATACGTTACGTAAAACGTTTACATTTCGCGTTTTGAGCTTTCATGCATACATGTAAACTATACCACCTTTCTACACTTAACCAAATACCCACAATTATACCCAATACCCAAAATTTATATAATTTTTAACCACAACCACACTATGGCCGGTTATGCATACACCAAACACAAAACAAATATCAATTTTACTTCTAGAAATAACCATGTGCTAAAATGTCTAGTTTTTCCAAGATACAAACCAACTCTCTTACAAAATCTTACTCAAGGCAAGACATCCTATTCCAATCACTTACAATGCCACTCCCCTTCCCTAATTAACATGGATTTGATGTTAGTTTGTCCTCTAGATATTTTGATTATAAAAGGAACCTAACTACAAGTCTTTCTCACAGACTTAACTCTTGCAAAAATCTTAATCTCTCTTGTTTCCTCTCAAAAACCCATGGCAGACAAAAATAAGCCATAGAAATTTTATAGTTTTCATTTTATTGCTATTACAAGTATACAAGTATGATCAAGGGTATTAACTAAGGCGTTTCTAGTTGATTTCAAGTTTTGGAAGCAAGGGTTTATAAGATAAGTTAGGGTTTACAAGTTCTTGGGTTATAAACTTGTTAGGGTTTTTAGTGTTTTTAAGTTATCATCATCATCTTTACTACAATAAGTAAGCATAAAACTTCATTTCATAATTTCTATACTTCATTTACATATTTCTCTACTTACTTAATGTATATATATACATGAACATCAAGATTACTATGTTATATCACCAACTAGTTATTTTTAAAAACATTTACAAAGAAATAAAAAACACTACATACTTATGGTTATTAATCAAGTTGTGAAGTTTATTATCTATAAACTAGCTTATTTAGTTTACAAGTTATTTCATATAATTATTCATTGTGTTGAGAAGTGTTGGATGAGATTAGGTTAGAATGGATGTGTTGATTGTGATTGTGGATGAAGTGGTTATGGTAGAAGGATTTTGTTGTGTAAAAGTGAGGTTAGAATTTGGTTTGAAGTATATAAAACACCCCTTGGGACAGCAGGTATAAAACAGTTAGTTACGGATTTTTCGATTTAAAAAAGTGTTACTTCATCTCAATATGATTCCGCACATATAAGGAATGCGAAAAACGGACTTAAAACGAAGAAGTTATAGCCAAAACAAGATTTGAAACAATACCGACAAAAACAGTTTTCGGCAAAAGCTGGCACAAATACAATCCATGATTTTAACCATTTCCGGGTCCGAACCGGCTTAAGTGTAAAACTATAATGTTGTCCGGAATGATTTTTCGGTTATAATTCGCGTGTTTTCGAAGCCTAAAAGTGTAATTTGAGTGAGTAAATCATCATTAAAACTAAACAACTTTTATATAAAATTTCTCCACTATTTTTCCTGACATGAATAGTAAAATTATATTTTCGAACATTTTCGGTCCGCTTGAACTATAAAAACCTTAGAAAATATTTTAGCATCACTTATATAGTATTTATACGCGGTTTAAAACCTTATAAATATTATTTTATGAATTAACTAAACTATATATATTGTCATTGCAAAAATAATAAAAAGTGGTAAACTTAACGAAAGCATTATTTTGATTTATAAGCTAAGTCTAAAACTATTAGATGGTGATATACAAGATAAAATATAGTGCCTTGTTCTATACCTATAATTGAATAGGTTGCATACCGGTCCTTATTGACGGCATTCATTGTTGATTTTTCTAGAAATCAATTACATCACTTGAGGTGAGTTTATAGCCCCAATTTAGTTGTTTAACAATACTTTACAAATCTCAGGGTGAGATACATGCTTTGTTTTTACATTTGGATGCAACTACTATTTTAAACATATTACGAGTTGTCTAAGTAGCGATAACCCATTATGCCCAGTATCATGAACTTTTAATTGCTTGGAGTAAGCGCGTGTGTTATAAATTAATCTATTTTGGGATTAACATCCCCGTTTGGGTAAGTCATACTTACTAGCTTCGGACGACCGAACTAACGGACGTATACATATCGGATTTTGGATGTTACAGGTTGAACATCTACACGGGTACATTAGTGCATAAATATTCATACATACATAGTTGTAGCTTCAGTGTCATGAGCTTAGTGCAATCGTAATTATATTTTGAGATTTTGTATGCGATACATTATTTCGCACATTGAACTCTTGCGGTCCTACATTTATACATACATAAACCTATGAACTCACCAACTTTATGTTGACACTTTTAAGCATGTATTTCTCAGGTAAATAAGCTGCTTGATGTGCATTGGAGTCTAAACTTTTCAAGAATAAATTCAGGAATTTCTATATATATGCAAACAATCATTCCTCGTTGTACTATTTTTGGAGCTTACATTTTGATGCAAACCATTAGGACAAATGTTATAATTTATTTATTTCAATCAAATAAACGAGGGTACTTTTTAAACGACTCATTTAGAGGTCGTTCTCTTATATCTTGTGCTATTGTATTATGAAGTAATGCCCCCAGTTACCAATCTGTTGCTACATATTTTGGGGGTGTTACAGATTGGTATATAGATCCAAGTATAACCGTTTTCACAAACATTGCATCACATAAAACTTTTTCATGTGCATACACACTACTTGCTTACATTATGTGCTTACATGATTTATATACGTGCTTACCTTATCTGGTGTATATTTTTACACTTGTCTTATATAAAACCCTGGATTGTCACATCACTATGACCACACCTCGTCCCACACCTTTTCCTGCTACTACACCATGTGCTGGAGTATTTGCTCTGTTTGTCATCATATCCGATTCTGACGATAAGATTACTACCTTACCCGTTAGACCCGCACCACCATCACCAGATTGCCCACCGGCTTTGTATGGCTACCCACTAGATTTTGGTGACGACTCATCAGACGAGAATCTAAGTGATACTGCTGAGTCACTCCACACCCAGACTGCTTCGACATTAGTTGTTCATCCACCACCTACCCAACCCCTACCTACTAGCCCTGCCTTTCCCGTTGTCCGGGAAAGGAGATCTCGATGCCACTAGGCAACAGAGCAGCCATGGGTCGATGGAGAGCTGCATCACCATCCACTTGTCATCCACTACTTCCATCATAGATACCATCATTATCATCACCACCATCACTCTTGACATCATCATCTTTACCACCACCATCACTCCTTTTACCATCCTCATTTGTAAGTTAGAGATCCATATGTCTCTCACTTATCACTAGCATCATCTGTATGAACCCTCATCCCCACCAATAGCAGTACCACTACCACTGGAGGATATTGAGTCAATTGAGGATGACATAGAGACCATGCATGCTAGTTTGGCATCTTCCATGTAGGAGATGATGACTGTTAGTGCTATAGTTGGATCATTAGAGTAGCACGATGTGGTTACTCGAGAGTCACTTAGGATTGCAAGAGGTAGGTTCACACGGTCACAGCTTCGAGCAGAGTATGCTGAACAGGAAGTCAGAGAGTTACGGGAGTTTCGGGTGACCGACAGACTTGAGATGGCTGAGCTACGAAGTCAAGCGCAGGTTATAGAGGCTAGTTTATGGGATCTTGAGAGGCACTTTGGTCTATAGACAAATATATGAGTGTCATTTGTAGCTTCTTTTGGATTGTATCCTACTAAACTTGAGTGGTACTCGGTTGGTAGCGTTAATGAAAAACTTGTACTTTTTTACCCATGTAAAACGAAGTATTAAGTATTAACCTACGTTGTTGGTTACGATTATGTTATTTTATGACGTTGATTTATTTATGCCATGGTTGTTTTTATCATTATACCTCTGTGTGTCATGGTCTCACTTTACATATACGTTGTGCTCATTACGTATCGTGATTTTACCTTAGATAAAATCTCATTATATATTATTTTTCCTTGCGATCTTAAGGAAATAATGACAACTACGAATCAAGGGATGAGTTTTGCGGAAATTGAGCAAATTGTAGCCCAATGAGTGGCTAATGCTATCGAGATTATTGCTATCTATGAGGCAAAGACCCGCGTGGCTTGCGACTTAATGAACCGGGCCGAACAACAGAAAAACAAGGTAGCAAAGAATGCTAGCAACAAGAGGAAGTGAGAAGGTAACCATAGTGGAAGCTCTAGCCAACAACAAAATAAAGGGCATAAGGTGATTAAAGCACATACTGCCGAGCCAAGCAACAAGAAAGGCTATGCTGGAAATCTACCATTGTGTAACAAGTGCAAGTTTCACCACACTGGCCCGTGTGCGACAAAATGTGGCAATTGCAAGCGGATTGGTCATCACACTAGAGATTGTAGGACCCTAGTCCCGAAAGTGAAGCAAAGGCCCTTAGTGGCAAAACAGAAAGCTGAAAGTATCTGTTATGAGTGTGGAAGGCTAGGACATTACAGGAATGGTTGTCCTGAAAGGAAGAACCAGAACCAAGTGGACAAGCAATAGAAAGGAAAAACTTGTGGAGACTCTAAGTGTCATGGCAAATAGTGTTAATGTTTAAGGAGAGACCTTCCCGTATTACCTAGTGAAACCTAAGCGGGAACTTTCTTAGACTCTATTTCCTATAGGAAACTGTGTTGTACTTTCTTTTGAATTTCGTTGTACCCGTGGATGATTTAAATTATCTATCAAACTTATGTGTCATGAAAACCTTATCGATTTTACTTTGAATCTCTATTTATTTATGCAAGCCACTCCCTAAACTATTATAACCCTTCAAAAAAATTTACAACTACATTATAGGCCATTTCACTACCCCATGATAAACTATTTTACTAATCATTATCTTACTATCGTCGAATGAACTAACATCTTATAAACTATCACACAATCGCTTTACAAACTATTTTGACTATCGTTAATAAACTGTCTCACTAACATTAATAAATTATCTTACTTTTCTTACCATCACATAAACCATTATGCTACTACCTAATAACCCATTTTGTTATCACCATGAAAAAAAAATTACCATCACCTTATGAAACTTTTGCTAACACTTATAAACTATTTCACTAGTATTTCATAAACAAATTTACCATCGCATATAAAATAACTCGCTACCATTTTACGAACTAAGTTGCTTCCATCTCATAAACTATTTTGCTACCGTCTATAAACAGATTCACTATTTCCTTATAAACCAATTTACCATCACTTATAAACTACTCAACTATTGTTTTGTAAATTATAAACTATTTCGCCATTAGTTTATAAACAAAGTTACTATCATATATGCAATTTTCTTTCCACCATCTTATGAACTATCTTCCTGACATCTTATATACTATTTTGCTATCATCTTAAAAACCATGTTACTATCATCTCACAAATCATTTTGTTTTTACTTTATAGAACTATTTTGTTTTCATCATATAAATTATTTTACTATCACCCCTTGTGCTACTTAGCTATTGTCTTATAAACCATCTTACGGTTATCTCGCAAACCATTTTGTTGACACCCTATAAACTACCTTGTTTCCATTTTGTGAATTAATTTATCACACCATAAAACTATTTTAGTACTGCTTTATGCATAACATTTGTTTGACGAAATTAAGCACTTCATTGTTAGTCCTCAATTATACATAGCCTAATCACCTATGTCTAATTCAGGAGGAACCATGCCATGCTGGGAGTAGTCATCTTAAAACTTTTTTCAAAATCAATTTTTACTTATATCCTCGAAAAGCAAAATTTTATGTGCGTATCCATAAAACATGTATGTCACGGAAAACTGAAGTAGTAATCAAAGTAGCTAAGTAGACCTTTACACCACCTTACCGCATAGAGTTGACATCATCTTACACCAAATCCTATGTCAAAAAGTTGAGACACATCACTAATCATCCTAGGACGATCCACCAACGAGTTTAGCCGCCATTAAGGAATCCACTAAATCACTCATTCAAACGTCGACGTAATACCATAGAGCTTAGTAGTTGCGACACCACCATAAGTATAAATTCGTTATCACACTGGAAAGGAAAATGTTATAACTGACGCCTTAAGCCGAAAGGAACGAATAAGGCCACTAGGAGTCGAACTTTAGTCACAACAATAAATATTAAACCGACGTCACTAATCTTAAACGCTCAAGCTAAAGCAATTTGGAAGGAGAATGCAAACGAGTTACTGAGCGCGGTAAAGAAAATATCGAGAGACGTAAATAAAAAGAACAAATAGATTTGTGGTTACAACATTCGTTTATTACCTTAGAAATAAGATTACATAAGTACAAAAAGAAAATGAAAGTTTTATTACAACCCTTCTATAACAATAATATCTATTACTCCCAAAGTAGATCTACGCCAATAGCTAAGACAATGAGCGGTGCGAGAAGCGCCAGAATTACGGCCAAAAACTGAAAATCTTCTTCGTGTGGGACGTAGGCAAGGTAAATGCCGAGTGCTATCGCGCACACCATCGACACGATTGTAGTAATATGCAACATTTTGAGAGGTTTAAATTGGAGAAATTTATATGAAAGATTTAGTGTTTTATGGAGAAATGAAGGACAAAAATTTGGTATTTAAAGGGGGAATGTAACCGTTGGGTTACTTTTTGGTGCCGTTGGGGGCACTGTTCATGTATAATTAAAAAAGAAGAAGCTAAATCCTAGATAAATTTGACCCTTTAAAAGTTTAGCTAGAATCGGTCCGATAGCTTACCAACTCGAATCGCCAAGAGAACTCAGTGATATTCGTAGCATGTTCCATACCTCGGATTTGAAGAAATTGTATTGTTGACCCAACATAAAAACAGATATTTTCACCTACGTCAGCAAGTGTTTGACCTACTCGAAGGTCAAAGCTGAACACCAAAAACCATCTGGTTTGTTGGTACAACCTGAGATACCTCAATGGAAATGGGAGAAAATCACTATGGATTTTATCATGAAGCTACCTAAGACGTCAAGTGGTTACGATACCATTTGGGTGATTGTTGATCATCTTACCAAGTCTGCTCACTTTTTGCCAATGAAGGAAACTGATTCGATGGAGAGATTGACGAGACTTTACTTGAAAGAAGTAGTCTCATGGCATGGAGTGCCAGTCTCTATCATCTCTGACCGTGTGTAACATTTCTCAATTTCAGGTCATTTTACGACTCCTATTATTCGTCACTATTTATTTTAGTCCGATACGCGTTTACTTTTAATTTAACTTCTAAACTAAATCGCGTAGACTAGAAATAATCATTTAACGTAGACGGTCACCAAATAAATTAAGGTTTACGTCAAACAAGTGTCATATAATTATTAAGAAGATAATTATTAACTTTGCGTATTTTATTTTTATTGGTCACGTAAAAGGCTTACGTTTCGCAATAAAATACATTTAGACACACCCCGGAAATACCTAGACTTACCTAGACTCAAACCAATACCCACTTTTAAACCTTAAACACAAAATTTAATCAATTCTTGTGTTATTAAGCCATATTGGCCGAATGTGGGGACTAAATCAACTAGGAAAATCCTTAAAACTTCCTAAGTACATGTACATCTTAAGGTAATTAAACCTTGTACTTGTATAATACTAGCAAGATCTCAAAAGCTTCTCTTTTTCCTTGATACTACACGTCCAACCCACAAATCACCTAGAAATCTTCCTAATATCTCTTTAAGTACATGTACAAACCATGTTTAATTAAAACATGTACAATGTGTCCCTAAGTAACTTATTACCTAATGGTTAATAACCATTTGAGCTCTTTTTCTCTTGGAAACCCACGGCAACATGCATGTATGTACACAAAACCATAAGATTTCATAATCTTGGCAAATCTTGTACAAATATTGAGTAATTAAGAGATGTACTTAGTTGTTTTAGCAAAACCATTAGAGAGTAACTAAAAACCATAAAACCACTAAGTCTAGGGCACGGTTTGGTTAGGATTTGGACTAGGAATTGTAACTAGCTATCTTGCCTATAAATACACACTTACACTTGACATTTAGCACTCTTGAAAACTCACACATACACTAAACACTCTCTCTAATCCAAACCATCTTTGTCTCTTCTCTTGATCGGGTTATAAAACGCAAATAAACACCTTCATATTTTCCTTTAAACCTACAATATACACTAGGGTCATCATACGAGTCATAGGGAGGAACACGAGCCAAGTTTGAGTCATTTGATGAGCTTTAAAGCTTACGGTTGGCGTACATTGGGTTATACGATTGTGTATGCATTTGGGTTTCCATTCTATTCGTTCATACACACATTCAACACGCTAGGACTTTTGTAAGTCGCGTTTCTAAGCTTACATGTTCACGTCAATACATTTCTTTCTTTGTTTGCTAGTTATTCGAGTCACGTTAGTTTGTAATTAACAAACTAACGTGAGCTCGTGCACGCATAGTGCAAAGTATGCTTGTTATACGCATGTACATATGTATATTATACTTGTGTGGTGCTAAAACGATGTTAACATTTATGAAAATGAAGCTTATCAAGACGAGGGCCTATAAGGTTTTCATCAACAACGATTTACACGAAACCTATACGTAAACTTTTCACATAAACTAGATGGCTTGACTTAGGAACGTTAATATAAAATTGTTTAACGATTGCATGTGATAAATCGGGATTAAGGTACTTAAACGAGGGCTTAAAGGCTTATCAAACCCAAATGAAACTCCATCAAGACTTAGCGAGGCCCAAGACGGGCCCAATAGTTAAATATAAGCTTATACAACTTATTAGCAAGCCTACTCAACTTATGGACTTATTAGGAAGCTTAAAAGGCCAATGGACCCAAGTGTGAGGCCCATACACCCTTAAAACCCTTACCTGTCCTTAATGGACCCATCAAGCCCACGTACGACTCAAACAGGCCTAACATGCCAAACTTATGTGTCCACAACTTATTAATAAGCACCCTTGAGCTTATTGAGAAGTCTAGTGTGCTTATTGAACTTATATGGACCCTAACCTTAAGTGCAAACATAACCGGACCCTTAACGGGCTTGATAGCCCATTACCATGACCAACGAAAACCCATAAGCCACAAATAAGCTTGGACAGCTTATTTACGAGCTTAAACAGCTTATAGGACTTATAATAACTTTAGAAAAGCTAATGGACCTTAGAGGAATAAGTCTAAAAGTTTAAAGGGCCTTATCGAACTCTTAATGGACTAAAAAGCCCATTAACGAGCTTACTAGCTTATTGAATAAGCCATACAGTGAAAACAGATTAATTATAATCATAAGTGCTTAATGAGATAAGAAAATAAGTTGGATCATGTAGTGAAACCCCAATGGACCTTTAAAAACATTTTGGGTTAAGGTTGATGGGCTAACAAACCCAACAAGCTCGAATAAGCTCAAATAAGCTCACCCGAGCTTATTTTTCAGCCAAATAGTCTCACATAAGCTTATATAATCCAAATGAGTGCTTATGCGCTTTTGGAATCTTAAATGGACCATTCATTAGCTTAATGGACTTTTACGAGTCCAATAAGGCCCAATAAGCCAAATTAAGCTCATCCGAGCTTATTTATAAGCTGGCCCAGCTTATATGGCTTATTGAGTCCATTAAAACCAAATTCCACTTGCTAGAACTTAATTGGACTTAAAAATGTGACTTTTTCAAGTTAAGGGACTAAAAGTGCAAACTTGTAAACTTGGGGGTTAAAACTGTCAAAACTGTTTTCTATAAATTCTAGGGGCTGTTTTGACATTTCTGAAACTTAAGGGGCTGTTTGAAACATATAAGGACTTAAAGAATAAATTATTGTAAAACTAAAGGACTAAAGGTGTAATTATGGAAACCTAAGGGTTTAAAGTGTAAATGTTATATTTTCATAAACATAGGGACTGTTTTTGTAATATAGAAAATCTAAGGGTATTTCATGAACAAAGGTGATTTTAATAACCACTTAACATACCAGACGAGTTATATATTTACCGGATATTATACGAGTTAAACCACGACTTAATAAATATGAATATTTATTAATAACGTTTATATATATATATTTGAAACGTGTGTAATCGTATACCTTCTCAAGAGCCATCAAGCACGACAAATGCTTTAAACATGTGCACCACCACACAAGTGATAACAATATATATATAAACTAGCAATTTATTGTAGTTTATGCATTGAGTCGTTAGCCTAAACTTGTAGACTAAGACTGGCCGTATTTACTTAGGTATTTGACGGTGTGATTCATTCGCCATACTTGGATATATTTATCATTTTCAGAGGACTATTTACTAAGGTAAGTTCATAGCCCCATGTTTTATAATTATTTAAATGATTTACATCTTTGGGGTGAGAACATGCTTTGTTTTACAAATTGGACGCAAGTGTACATTTTATACTATGATTACGTGTTTGCCTAAGTAGCGATAACCCACTGAGCCCTTTATCATGAACTGTCAATTACTAGATTGTGAGCGCGAATGTTATAAATAGATCTATTTGGGATTGACATCCCCGTTTGGGTGAGTAGCGCTCACTGTGCCGGGTTGCCGGACAACAAACGTATACCATGTCGGATTTGGGATGTTGCGGGTTAGAACATCATTCACGGGCATTTATTGGCAATTTATTGCATTCATACATGTCGAGCTTCAGTGTCATGAGCTTAGGAAAACGTAATTACTTTTTATGATGTTTGCATCTGTTGCTTAATCATACACTTGGAAATCTTGCGGTCCTACTATTGATTTACATAAACCTATGAATTCACCAACTTTATGTTGACATTTTAAGCATGTTTTCTCAGGTCAATAAGGCACGAGGTGCTCAGATACATTGGGGGTCACTCTTTGGAAAGAGTCAGTACTAAAGATTTTGGGCGTATTACATTTTGGGAACATTTGTTATAAACCGAAATCTTTACTTATATTGTCAAACAATTTAAAGCCATGAGCTTTATGTAATGAACAAGTATTTTGTTAATCCAATGTATCTTTTTAAAATGACACGTTTAGTGGTCGTTCTCATATCTTGTGCTATTGATCTATGAAGTAACGCCCTCGGATATTCAACATTCCGCTGCTACCCAGATTTGGAGGTGTTACAGATTGGTATCTAGAGCCAAGGTTATAGAGAACCAGGTCAAAAGTTTTTGTCTGGACTATAACCATTTTCAAACACTTTATTCACAAACGGGGTTTGCACGGGACATACATACATTACTTGTTTGCATCTAATATATGTGCTTACATGACATACACTGTTTTAACATTAGTAGTTACTAAGTGCTTACATGATTGATATACACGTATATAAATTATACTACGTATATTACTATAAGAGTCTTATAAGTAATACTTATATAAGTTATTTTTGCATTTTGAAGCAGTCATGTCTTCTGCATCATCCGCTGTCACCTACACTTCCGTCTATACCGATTCCGAGCCAGGCAGAGTCTTCTGGGGAGCCGATGATGAGGAGATAACTGATGGAGGCATTCCACGAGTCATCGTATACGGATACGATGGACTCCCTATGCAACCAGTAGCCCCGCCATCACCGGATTACATACCAGGCCCAGAGGATCCACAGACACCACCAGTACCACAGGACGAGGATGAGCGTGAGGCTATATTCATACAGCCACATGATCCTGACTACGTGCCAGAGCCTATATACCATGAGTATATACCATTGGAGGATGGGCATGTGTTTCCAGTTAAGGAGTAACCATTACCTCCCATTGATTCGCCTACTGCTGAGTCACCCGGATATGTTACTGAGTCGGATCCCGAGGAGGATCCAGAGGAGTATGAGGATGATGAGACAGAGGATGGTCCGGTTGACTATCCCATGGACGGGGGAGATGATGGAGATGATGATGACGGCGATTCATCTGGGGATGACGCCGATGATGAGGATGAGGAGGAGGAGGAGGAGGAGCACTTAGCTCCGGCCGACTCCGCTGTTGTTGTACCTACTGTTGAGCCTGTTTCCCCACCTGAGGGAACAGAGCCTGTTATACCACCACCCTCCACTGACATTTCTACCACTGGAGCTAGGATCACTGTCCGGCTTCAGGCTTCCATATCCCTTCCACCAGAGGCAGAGGTTGAGAGACTTCTAGCCATGCCTACTCCATCACCATCACCACCTATCTCACTATCACCACCCTCTGCAGGGGAGCGCCTTGCTAGGTGCACGACCCCACCTGCACTTTCATCACCACCACCAGTGCCATCACCATTACTACCATCATCTGGGTGTCCGACCCAAATCCAGACACTCAGGATGGCCTCCACTCAGGCCCTTGTTGATGCGGTTACTGCCGCATTACCATCACCCCCACTACCACCATCTCTATACATACCACCACCTGTTGACCGTAGGGATGATATTCCCGAGTCCGAGCAGCCACCTCGCAAGAGGTTGTGTTTGTCCACTCTAGGCTCCAGGTATGAGGTCGGGGAGAGTTCTACTGCTAGACCTACCGGGGGTCGGGGGATAGATTATGGGTTTGTCAGCACCGTAGATGCTGAAGCGAGACGACAGGGGATTAGTGAGGTTGGGTATGGTATTAGGGATACTTGGGTGGATCCGGCAGAGGCAGTTCCTGAGATAGCACCTACGACCTTAGGAGAGGTCAGTACTAGGGTTGCAGAGCTTGCTGAGCTCCATGAGCGTGATACACAGGACTTGTATGCTTTACTAGAGGATGCTCAGGATGGTAGGACTCGCATATCACAGCGGGTCGCCATGGACTCGCAGCGGGTCGACTTACTTATGGGGGATAGGATGACTCTCCAGGAGACAGTATGGATTGTGGAGGAGGAGGCCTATGCTTCCCGAGAGGCTTGGGCTCACTCGATAGGATTGAGTCAGGCGGTTCATCATGAGCTTCAGACCCACCGTGATCATGTGTATGCACACGAGACCCATATCCAGGCACATCAGGCACAGCTACAGCTGCAGAGTACTCTCATTCAGACACAGCATCAGGTACACGAGACTCGCTCTCAGATACAACAGACTGAGATGGCAGAGCTTCGAGATACTGACCGGAGACGTAAGGCACAGATGGTAGAGATTCTCCGAGTGATGAGAGACATGAGACGAGAGATGGGTGACATGCAGGCCGAGTTGTTAGCACAGCGAGAGCAGCAGAGAGCTAGACAACTAGGACCGGATGCTAGGATTCCAGATCACCAGGATGCTTCTAGGGATGCTGACAGTCACATCTAGTGATTTATGTTATTTTGTCTTGCTAGGTCGTTGTACATGCATGTTAAGTATTAGGGGTTTTCCCCGCTAGCATAGCCTGAGATCTTTTGTATTGTATTTTGTGTACCAAAAACTATTTCATGTAAAATTTTCATGAATGAAATAGATGTGTTATGTTGTACTATATACCTCTCTTGTGTTGTTATCTCATTTGTAAATTATTATATATCTTGTCATAATTATGATCTCACGTTTTGTCTCTTGTAAATTAGACAAATCATGGCACTTATGACAAGACGAGGACCGAATACCCCTCCTAACAACACCAACCCAAACAACATGACTCCAGAATCCGTTCAAGCTATGATTGATCAAGCTCTTCAGCGAAACTCCACCAATGGAGATGGAAGCCACATTTCACACTAGGATAACCGAAGGAATGTGCAAACTACGCGCCCTTGTTTCTATGCTGACTTCATGAAATGTCAACCTTTGAACTTTAAAGGAACTAAAGGTGTTGTTGGTTTAACCAGGTGGATTGAAAAGATGGAGTCAGTCTTCAATATCAGTGGTTGCGCTATTGAAAATTAGGTTAAGTTTGCCACCTGCACTCTGTTAGGTGCTGCTTTGACTTGGTGGAATGGTCAGATAATAACCTTAAGTCCTGATGCATATTCAATAACTTGGGAAGTACTCAAGAAGAAGATAACGAACAAGTATTGTCCGCAGGGTGAAATCAAGAAACTAGAAATCGAGTTGTGGAACCTAAAGGTCAAAGGGAACGATGTTCCAGCATACACTGAACGTTTCCAAGAGCTAACCCTGATATGTACCAAGTTTGTTGCTAATGAAACCGAGAAGGTTGATAAGTAAATCAGTGGACTTCCTGATAACATTTATGGAAATGTCAAGTCTGCCAGACCCAAGACGTTGGATGAGACTATTGAGTTGGCCAACGACTTGATGGATCAGAAACTCCGCACCTATGCGGAAAGACAGTCTGACAACAAAAGAAAGGATAATGATTCATCCAAAACCAACCATGGTCACCAACAACAACCCTTCAAGAGGCAGAATGTCGCCAAGGTCTACTATATGGGGACTGGTGAGAAGAAGCCGTATGGGGGATCTTTGCCCAAGTGCACCAAGTGTCATTTTCATCACAATGGCCCGTGTACTCAAAAGTGCCACAAGTGCAACAAGGTACGACACTTTGCCCGCTACTGCAGGAGTTCTGGCAACACAAATGTTGCTAATACTCAGAAGGGCAATGGGGCAAATCCTAAAGGGAATGGTTGTTTTGAATGTGGAGCTCCAGGACATTTCAAGAGAGATTGTCCAAAGTTGAAGAATAAAGATGGAGGAAACGGGAATGCACAAGGCTGGGTGTATGCAGTTGGGAATGCGGAGAAAAGAGGGAATGCATCAGGAAACCCAAACTCCAATGTCGTCACGGGTACGTTCCACTTAAACAACCGCTATGAATCTATCTTATTTGACACTGGTGCCGATAGGAGCTTTATATCTTCTGCGTTTAGTTCCCTGATTGACATCGCCCACACCCCATTAGAAAATTGTTATGATATGGAATTAGCTGACGGGAAAATAGTCAGGGTAGACACTATTATGCGGGGTTGCACTTTAAACTTCTTAAACCATCCGTTCAACATAGATCTAATGCCCGTAGAACTCGGTAGTTTCGACATTATTATCTGCATGGATTGGTTAAGAAGGTGTCATGTCATGATCGTGTGCGATGATAAACTTGTTCGAATTCCCTACGGGAATGGAACCTTGGTTTTTCGTGGTAACGAAAGTAACGACGGGAGAGAATCTCGGTTGACCATTATCTCATGTTCAAAGGCTCAAGAGTACATGGCGAAAGGATGTCAGATCTTTTTGGCACAGATATCCGCCAAGAAAGAGGAGGACAAGTCAGAAGGAAAGCAACTTAAGGACGTACCAATCATCCGAGATTTTCCTGAAGTGTTTCCTGAGGACTTGCCGGGTCTTCTTCCAGCTCGACCAGTGGAATTCCAGATCGAATTAATTCCAGGAGCCGCTCCCGTAGCTCGAGCACCATATCGATTGGCTCCGTCCGAAATGAAAGAATTGTCGGAACAACTACAAGAGCTTTCCTACAAATGATTCATAAGACCGAGTTCCTCACCCTGGGGAGCCCCGATCTTGTTTGTCAAAAAGAAGGATGGGTCATTCATGATGTGCATTGACTACAGGGAATTAAATAAGCTGACAGTGAAGAATCGTTACCCACTCCTGAGGATCGATGATTTATTTGATCAACTCCAGGGATCCAGTATTTACTCAAGGATAGATCTGAGGTCGGGTTATCACCAGCTTAGAGTACGAGAGCAATACATTCCAAAGACATCATTCCAAACTCGGTATGGTCATTACGACTTTCAGGTTATGCCATTCGGACTAACAAATGCACCTGCGATATTTATGGACCTCATGAACCGAGTGTGCAAGCCCTACTTGGATAAGTTCATAATTGTCTTCATTGATGACATACTTATTTATTCAAAGGACAAGAAAGAGCAAGAAGAACATCTTAAGGCAATTTTGGAATTGCTCAAGAAGGAAAAGTTGTATGCCAAGTTTTCAAAATGTGAAATTTGGATCCCGAAGGTACAATTTGTCGGTCATGTCATTGATAGCAGAGGGATACATGTGGATCCAGCCAAGATAGAATCTATTAAAGATTGGGCATCTCCTAAGATACCGATGGAGATCCGCTAATTTTTAGGTCTTGCTGGTTACTACCGAAGATTCATCGAGGGATTTTCAAAGATTGCTAAATCAATGACGAAGCTTACTCAGAAAGGAGTCAAGTTCGACTGGGGTGAAAAGGAAGAAAACGCTTTTCAGTTAATAAAGCAGAAGTTGTGCAGTGCGCCAATTCTGGCTTTACCTGAAGGAAGCAAAGACTTTGTGGTCTATTGTCATGCTTCACACAAAGGCTTAGGCGTTGTGTTGATGCAGAAAGAGAAGGTGATTGCCTATGCTTCTCGACAACTAAAAATTCATGAGAAGAACTACACCACTCATGATTTAGAACTTGGATCGGTAGTGTTTGCTCTAAAAATATGGAGACATTATCTGTATGGAACCAAATGCACCGTGTTCACCGACCATAAAAGTTTACAACACATCCTTGACCAAAAGGAGCTTAACATGAGGCAACGCCGTTGGTTATAAATGCTGAGTGATTACGATTGTGACATTCGTTATCACTCGGGGAAGGCAAACGTAGTGGCTGACGCATTGAGCCGTAAGGAACGGATTGAGCCATTGCGGGTTCGAGCCTTGGTTATGACTATTGGTTTGGATCTTCCCAAACAAATATTAGAAGCTCAGATCGAAGCCCTGAAACCAGAGAATCTTAAGAATGAAGATGTAGGTGTTATGATCAGAAAGGATACACCCAAGGAAAAATTAGAACCACGCGTCGATGGAACTTTATGTTTAAACGGTAGGAGTTGGTTACCTTGCTATGGCGACTTAAGATTCGTGATTATGAACGAATCCCACAAGTCGAAGTATTCTATCCATCTCGGTTCTAAAAGGATGTACCAAGACATGAAAAAGCTATATTGGTGGCCCAATATGAAAGCTGACATTGCCACCTATGTTAGCAAGTGCTTGACATGTGCGAGGGTCAAGGCCGAACATCAAAGGCCATCAGGATTGTTAGTACAACCAGCAATACCCGAGTGGAAGTGGGATAATATCACGATGGATTTTATCACCAAGCTTCCTAAGTCGTCACACGGTTTTGACACCATCTGGGTGATTGTGGATCGACTTACAAAATCTGCTCACTTCTTGCCAATAAGGGAGAATGATCCATTAGACAAGTTGGCAAGGTTGTACCTGAACAGGATAGTAGCAAGACACAGAATACCTGTTTCAATCATCTGTGATCGTGATGGAAGATTCACGTCAAATTTCTGGAAATCATTTTAGAAAGCTTTGGGTACAGATATAAGTATGAGCACTGCGTATCATCCAGAAACCGATGGCCAGAGCGAGAGGACTATTCAAACTCTCGAGGACATGCTACGTGCTTGCGTGATCGATTTTGGCAAGGGTTGGGTTAAACATTTGCCATTAGCCGAATTTTCATATAACAACAGTTATCACGCTAGCATAAAGGCCGCACCCTATGAGGCACTTTATGGCCAAAAATGTCGATCACCTGTGTGCTGGGCCGAAGTTGGAGAAGCTCAACTGACTGGTCTGGAATTGATCCAAGAAACAACGGAAAAGATCGTCCTGATCAAGCAGAGAATTCAAGTTGCTCAGGATCGACAAAAGAGCTACGCTGATTTGAAGCAGAAGCCCATGGAGTTAGAAGTTGGGGATAGGGTTATGCTCAAGGTCTCACCTTGGAAAGGGGTTGTACGATTCAGTAAGCGGGGCAAGCTGAACTCGAGATATGTCGGACCTTTCAAGGTGTTAGCCAAGGTTGGGAAAGTTGCCTACAGGCTGGAACTTCCTCAAGAGTTGAGCAGGGTTCACCATACTTTCCATGTGTCTAATCTGAAGAAGTGTTACGCTGACGAACCATTAGTCATGCCGTTAGAAGGAATTCACGTTGACGACAAGCTCCAGTTTGTGGAAGAGCCCGTTGAAATCATGGAACAGGAGATCAAACGATTAAAGCGAAGCCGGATACCATTGGTTAAGGTTCGCTGGAACTCTATAAGAGGTCCTGAGTTCACCTGGGAACGTGAAGATTCGTTCAAACAAAAATACCCACAACTTTTCATAAACCGGGCTTCGTCATCCACTACAAGGTCTTAAGCTTTGAGGACAAAGCTCTTTTAACGGGTGGAGACTGTAACATTTCTCAATTTCAGGTCATTTTACGACTCCTATTATTCATCACTGTTTATTTTAGTCCGATACGCGTTTACTTTTAATTTAACTTTTAAACTAAATCGCGTAGACTAGAAATAATCATTTAACGTAGACGATCACCAAATAAATTAAGGTTTACGTCAAACAAGTGTCATATAATTATTAAGAAGATAATTATTAACTTTGCGTATTTTATTTTTATTGGTCACGTAAATGGCTTACGTTTCGCAATAAAATACATTTAGACACACCTCAGAAATACCTAGACTTACCTAGACTCAAACCAACACCCACTTTTAAACCTTAAACACAAAATTTATTCAAATCTTGTGTTATTAAGCCATTTGGCCGAATATGGGTAACATAAACCAACTAGCAAATCTTTGTTTTATTCTCCAAAGTACATGTACAATCCTAGGTAATTAAGGAAGGTACTAGTTGTCCCAAATTAGCCAAATTAATCCCTCTCTTTGCTCTCTTTGATGCCACGGCTAGAAACAAGAATCCACACACACAAATCACCTAGAAATCTTCCTAATATCTCTTTAAGTACATGTACAAACCATGTTTAATTAAAACATGTACAATGTGTCCCTAAGTAACTTATTACCTAATGGTTAATAACCATTTAAGCTCTTTTTCTCTTGGAAACCCACGGCAACATGCATGTATGTACACAAAACCATAAGATTTCATAATCTTGGCAAATCTTGTACAAATATTGAGTAATTAAGAGATGTACTTAGTTGTTTTAGCAAAACCATTAGAGAGTAACTAAAAACCACAAAACCACTAAGTCTAGGGCACGGTTTGGTTAGGATTTGGACTAGGAATTGTAACTAGCTATCTTGCCTATAAATACACACTCACACTTGACATTTAGCACTCTTGAAAACTCACACATACACTAAACACTCTCTCTAATCCAAACCATCTTTGTCTCTTCTCTTGATCGGGTTATAAAACGCAAACAAACACCTTTATATTTTCCTTTGAACCTACAGTATACACTAGGGTCATCATACGAGTCATATGGAGGAACACGAGCCAAAGTTGAGTCATTTGACAAGCTTCAAAGCTTAAGGTTGGCGTACATTGGGTTATACGATCGTGTATGCATTTGGGTTGCCATTCTATTCGTTCATACACACATTCAAGACTCTAGGACTTTTGTAAGTCGCGTTTCTAAGCTTACATGTTCATGTCAATACATTTCTTTCTTTGTTTTCTAGTCATTTGAGTCACGTTAGTTTGTAATTAACAAACTAACATGAGCTTGTGCACGCATAATGCAAAGCATGCATGTTATACGCATGTACATATGTATATTATACTTGTGTGGTGCTAAAACGATGTTAACATATATGAAAATGAAGCTTATCAAGACGAGGGCTTATATGGTTTTCATCAACAATGATTTACATGAAACCTATACATAAACTTTTCACATAAATTAGATGGCTTGACTTAGGAACGTGTATTTAAAATTGTTTAACGATTGCATGTGATAAATCGGGATTAAGGTACTTAAACGAGGGCTTAAAGGTTTATCAAACCCAAATGAAACTCCACCGAGCCTTAGCGAGGCCCAAGACGGGCCCAATAGTCAAATATAAGCTTATACAGCTTATTAGCAATCCTATTCAGCTTATGGGCTTATTAGGAAGCTTAGAAGGCCAATGGACCCAAGTGTGAGGCCCATACACCCTTAAAACCCTTACCTGTCCTTAATGGACCCATCAAGCCCACGTATGACTCAAACAGGCCCAACAGGCCAAACTTGTGGGTCCACAACTTATTAATAAGCACCCTTGAGCTTATCGAGAAGTCTAGTGTGCTTATTGAACTTATATGGACCCTAACCTCAAGTGTAAACATAACCGGACCCTTAACGGGCTTGATAGCCCATTACCATGACCAACGAAAACCCATAAGCCACAAATAAGCTTGGACAACTTATTTGTGAGCTTAAACTTCTTATAGGACTTATAATAACTTTAGAAAAGCTAATGGAACTTAGAGGAGTGAGTCCAAAAGCTTAAAGGGACTTATCGAACTTTTAATGGACTCAAAAGCCCATTAACGAGCTTACTAGCTTATTGAATAAGCCATACAGTGAAATCAGATTAATTATAATCATAAGTGCTTAATGAGATAAGAAAATAAGTTGGATCATGTAGTGAAACCCCAATGGACCTTCAAAAACATTTCAGGTTAAGGTTGATGGGCTAACGAGCCCAACAAGCTCGAATAAGCTCAAATTAGCTCACCCGAGCTTTTTTTCCAGCCAAACAGTTTCACATAAGCTTATATAAGCCAAATGAGTGCTTATGTGCTTTTAGAATCTTAAATGGACCATTCATTAGCTTAATGGACTTTTACGAGTCCAATAAGGCCCAATAAGCCAAATTAAGCTCATCCGAGCTTATTTATAAGCTGACCTAGCTTATATGGCTTATTGAAGTCCATTAAAACCAAATGCCATTTCCTAGAACTCAATTTGACTTAAAATGTGACTTTTTCAAGTTAAGGGACTAAAAGTGCAAACTTGTAAACTTGGGGGTTAAAACTGTCAAAACTGTTTTCTATAAATTCTAGGGGCTGTTTTGACATTTCTAAAACTTAAGTGGTTATTTGAAACATATAAGGACTTAAAGAGTAAACTGTTGTAAAACTAAAGGACTAAAGGTGTAATTATGGAAACCAAGGGGTTTAAAGTGTAAATGTTATATTTTCATAAACATAGGGACTGTTTTTATAATTTAGAAAACCTAAGGGTATTTCTTGAACAAAGGTGATTTTAATAACCACTTAACATACCGAACGAGTTATATATTTACCGGATATTATACGAGTTAAACCACGACTTAATAAATATGAATATTTATTAATAACGTTTATACATATATTTGAAACGTGTGTAATCGTATACCTTCTCAAGAGCCATCAAGCACGACAAATGCTTTAAATATGTGCACCATCACACAAGTGATAACATTATATATATAAACTAGCAATTTATTATAGTTTATGCATTGAGTCGTTAGCCTAAACTTGTAGACTAAGACTGATCGTATTTACTTAGGTATTTGACGGTGTGATTCATTCGCCATACTTGGATATATTTATCATTTTCAAAGGACTATTTACTAAGGTGAGTTCATAGCCCCCTGTTTTATAATTATTTAAATGATTACATCCTTGGGGCGAGAACACGCTTTGTTTTACAAATTGGACGCAAGTGTACATTTTATACTATGATTACGTGTTTGCCTAAGTAGCAATAACCCACTGAGCCCTTTATCATGAACTGTCAATTACTAGATTGTGAGCGCGAATGTTATAAATAGATCTATTTGGGATTGACATCCCCGTTTGGGTGAGTAGCGCTCACTATGCCGGGTTGCCGGACAACAAACGTATACCATGTCGGATTTGGGATGTTGCGGGTTAGAACATCATTCACGGGCATTTATTGGTAATTTATTGCATTCATACATGTCGAGCTTCAGTGTCATGAGCTTAGGAAAACGTAATTACTTTTTATGATGTTTGCATCTGTTGCTTAATCATACACTTGGAAATCTTGCGGTCCTACTATTGATTTACATAAACCTATGAATTCACCAACTTTTAATGTTGGACATTTGAAGCCTGTTTTCTCGGTCAATAGGCTACGAGGTGCTCGATTCTGTTGGGGGTCACGCTTTGGAAAGAGTCAGTACTAAAGATTTTGGGCGTATTACATTTTGGGAACATTTGTTATAAACCGAAATCTTTACTTATATTGTCAAACAATTTAATGCCATGAGCTTTATGTAATGAACAAGTATTTTGTTAATCCAATGTATCTTTTTAAAACGACACGTTTAGTGGTCGTTCTCATATCTTGTGCTATTGATCTATGAAGTAATGCCCTCGGATATTCAACATTCCGCTGTTACCCAGATTTGGAGGTGTTACAGATTGGTATCTAAAGCCAAGGTTATAGAGAACCAGATCAAAAGTTTTTGTCTGGACTATAACCATTTTCAAACACTTTATTCACAAACGGGGTTTGCACGGGACATACATACATTACTTGTTTGCATCTAATATATGTGCTTACATGACATTTACATGTTTTTACATGTAGTAGTTACTAAGTGCTTTACCTGTTATATACGCGTATATAAATTATACTACGTATATTACTATAAGAGTCTTATAAGTAATACTTATATAAGTTATTTTTGCTTTTTGCAGCAGTCATGTCTTCTGCATCATCCGCTGTCACCTACACTTCCGTCTATACCGATTCCGAGCCAGGCAGAGTCTTCTGGGGAGCCGATGATGAGGAGATAACTGATGGAGGCATTCCACGAGTCATCGTATACGGATACGATGGACTCCCTATGCAGCCAGTAGCCCCACCATCACCGGATTACATACCAGGCCCAGAGGATCCACAGACACCACCAGTACCACAGGACGAGGATGAGCGTGAGCCTATGTTCATACAGCCACATGATCCTGACTACGTGCCAGAGCCTATATACCCTGAGTATATACCATTAGAGGATGAGCATGTATTTCCAGTTGAGGAGAAGCCATTACCTCCTGTTGATTCGCCTACTGCTGAGTCACCCGGATATGTTACTGAGTCGAATCCCGAGGAGGATCTAGAGGAGTATGAGGATGATGAGATAGGGGATGGTCCGGTTGTTTTCCTCATGGTTGGGGGAGTATTATGGGAGATGTGATGACTCGGCGATTCATTAGGATGACGCCGATGATGAGGATGAGGATGGAGATAAGGGGGATGAGGAGGAGGAGGAGCACTTAGCTCCGGCCGACTCTGCTGTTGTTGTACCTACTGTTGAGCTTGTTTCCCCACCTGATGGAACAAAGCCTGTTATACCACCACCCTCTACTGACATTACTATCACTGGAGCTAGGATTATTGTCCGGCTTCAGGCTTCCATATCCCTTCCACCAGAGGCAGAGGTTGAGAGACTTCTAGCCATGCCTACTCCATCACCATCACCACATATCTCACTATCACCACCCTCTGCAGGGGAGCGCCTTGATAGGTGCACGACCCCACCTGCACTTTCATCACCACCACCAGTGCCATCACCATTACTACCATCATCTGGGTGTCCGACCCAAATCCAGACACTCAGGATGGCCTCCACTCAGGCCTTTATTGATGCGGTTACTGCCGCATTACCATCACCCCCACTACCACCATCTCTATACATACCACCACCTGTTGACCGTAGGGATGATATTCCTGAGTCTGAGCAGCCACCTCGCAAGAGGTTGTGTTTGTCCACTCTAGGCTCCAGGTATGAGGTCGGGGAGAGTATTACTGCTAGACCTACTGGGGGTTAGGGGATAGATTATGGGTTTGTCAGCACTGTAGATGCTGAAGCGAGACGACAGAGGATTAGTGAGGTTAGGTATTGTATTAGGGATACTTGGGTGGATCCGACAGAGGCAGTTCCTGAGATAGCACCTACGGCCTTAGGAGAGGTCAGTACTAGGGTTGCAGAGCTTGCTGAGCTCCATGAGCGTAATACACAGGACTTGTATGCTTTACTAGAGGATGCTCAGGATGGTAGGACTCGCATATCACAGCGGGTCGCCATGGACTCGCAGCGGGTCGACTTACTTATGGGGGATAGGATGACTCTCCAGGAGACAGTATGGATTATGGAGGAGGAGGCCTATGCTTCCCGAGAGGCTTGGGCTCACTCGATAGGATTGACTCAGGCGGTTCATAATGAGCTTCAGACCCACCGTGATCATGTGTATACATACGAGACCCATATCCAGGAACATCAGGGACATCTACAGCTGCAGAGTACTTTCATTCAGACACAGCATCAGGTACATGAGACTCGCTCTCAGATACATCAGACTGAGATGGCAGAGCTTTGAGATACTGACCGGAGACGTAAGGCACAGATGGTAAAGATTCTCCGAGTGATGAGAGACATGAGACGAGAGATGGGTGACATGCAGGCCGAGTTGTTAGCACTGCGAGAGCAGCAGAGAGCTAGACAACTAGGACCGGATGCTAGGATTCCAGATCACCAGGACGCTTCTGGGGATGCTGACAATCACATCTAGTGATTTATGTTATTTTGTCTTGCTAGGTCGTTGTACAGGCATGTTAAGTATTAGGGGTTTTCCCCGCTAGCATAGCCTGAGATCTTTTGTATTGTATTTTGTGTACCAAAAACTATTTCATGTAAAATTTTCCAAGTTATGAATGAAATAGATGTGTTATGTTGTACTATATACCTCTCTTGTGTTGTTATCTCATCTGTAAATTATTATATATCTTGTCATAATTATGATCTCACGTTTTGTCTCTTGTAAATTAGACAAATCATGGCACTTATGACAAGACGAGGACCGAATACCCCTCCTAACAACACCAACCCAAACAACATGACTCCAGAATCCGTTCAAGCTATGATTGATCAAGCTCTTCAGCGAAACTCCACCAATGGAGATGGAAGCCACAGTCCACACTAGGATAACCGAAGGAATGTGCAAACTACGCGCCCTTGTTTCTATGCTGACTTCATGAAATGTCAACCTTTGAACTTTAAAGGAACTAAAGGTGTTGTTGGTTTAACCAGGTGGATTGAAAAGATTGAGTCAGTCTTCAATATCAGTGGTTGCGCTATTGAAAATCAGGTTAAGTTTGCCACCTGTACTTTGTTAGGTGCTGCTTTGACTTAGTGGAATGGTCAAATAATAACCTTAGGTCCTAATGCATATTCAATGACTTGGGAAGTACTCAAGAAGAAGATAACGGACAAGTATTGTCCGCAGGGTGAAATCAAGAAACTAGAAATCGAGTTATGGAACCTAAAGGTCAAAGGGAACGATGTTCCAGCATACACTGAACGTTTCCAAGAGCTAACCCTGATATGTACCAAGTTTGTTGCTAATGAAACCGAGAAGGTTGACAAGTAAATCAGTGGACTTCCTGATAACATTTATGGAAATGTCAAGTCTGCCAGACCCAAGACGTTGGATGAGACTATTGAGTTGGCCAACGACTTGATGGATTAGAAACTTCGCACCTATGCGGAAAGTCTGACAACAAAAGGAAGTCTGATGATTCATCCAAAACCAACCATGGTCACCAACAACAACCCTTCAAGAGGCAGAATGTCGCCAAGGTCTACAATATGGGGACTGGTGAGAAGAAGCCGTATGGGGGATCTTTGCCCAAGTGCACCAAGTGCCATTTTCATCATAATGGCCCGTGTACTCAGAAGTGCCACAAGTGCAACAAGGTACGACACTTTGCCCGCTACTGCAGGAGTTCTGGCAATACAAATGTTGCTAATACTCAGAAGGGCAATGGGGCAAATCCTAAAGGGAATGGTTGTTTTGAATGTGGAGCTCCAGGACATTTCAAGAGAGATTGTCCAAAGTTGAAGAATAAAGATGGAAGAAACGGGAATGCACAAGGCTGGGTGTATGCAGTTGGGAATGCAGAGAAAAGAGGGATTGCATCAGGAAACCCGGACTCCAATGTCGTCACAGGTACGTTCCTCTTAAACAACCGCTATGAATCTATCTTATTTGACACTGGTGCCGATAGGAGCTTTATATCTTCTGCGTTTAGTTCCCTGATTGACATCGCCCACACCCCATTAGAAATTTTTTATGATGTGGAATTAGCTGACGGGAAAATAGTCGGGGTAGACACTATTATGCGGGGTTGCACTTTAAACTTCTTAAACCATCCGTTCAACATAGATCTAATGCCCGTAGAACTGGGTAGTTTCGACATTATTATCTGCATGGATTGGTTAAGAAGGTGTCACGTCATGATCGTGTGCGATGATAAACTTGTTCGAATTCCTTACGGGAATAGAACCTTGGTTTTTCGTGGTAACAAAAGTAACGACGGGAGAGAATCTCGGTTGACCATTATCTCATGTTCAAAGGCTCAAGAGTACATGGCGAAAGGATGTTAGATCTTTTTTGGCACAGATATCCGCCAAGAAAGAGGAGGACAAGTCAGAAGGAAAGCAACTTAAGGACGTACCAATCGTCCGAGATTTTCCTGAAGTGTTTCCTGAGGACTTGCCGGGTCTTCTTCCAGCTCGACTAGTGGAATTCCAGATCGACTTAATTCCAGGAGCCGCTCCCGTAGCTCGAGCACCATATTGATTGGCTCCGTCCGAAATGAAAGAATTGTCGGAACAACTACAAGAGCTTTCCTACAAAGGATTCATAAGACCGAGTTCCTCATCCTGGGGAGCCCCGATCTTGTTTGTCAAAAAGAAGGATGGGTCATTCAGGATGTGCATTGACTACAGGGAATTAAATAAGCTGACAGTGAAGAATCGTTACCCACTCCTGAGGATCGATGATTTATTTGATCAACTCCAGGGATCCAGTATTTACTCAAGGATAGATCTGAGGTCGGGTTATCACCAGCTTAGAGTACGAGAGCAAGACATTCCAAAGACGGCATTCCAAACTCGGTATGGTCATTACGAGTTTCAGGTTATGCCATTCGGACTAACAAACGCACCTGCGGTATTCATGGACCTCATGAACCGAGTGTGCAAGCCCTACTTGGATAAGTTCATAATTGTCTTCATTGATGACATACTTATTTATTCAAAGGACAAGAAAGAGCACGAAGAACATCTTAAGGCAATTTTGGAATTGCTCAAGAAGGAGAAGTTGTATGCCAAGTTTTCAAAATGTGAATTTTGGATCCCGAAGGTACAATTTCTCGGTCATGTCATTGATAGCAGAGGCATACATGTGGATCCAGCCAAGATAGAATCTATCAAAGATTGGGCATCTCCTAAGACACCGACGGAGATCCGCCAATTTTTAGGTCTTGCTGGTTACTACCGAAGATTCATCGAGGGATTTTCGAAGATTGCTAAATCAATGACGAAGCTTACTCAGAAAGGAGTCAAGTTCGACTGGGGTGAAAAGGAAGAAAACGCTTTTCAGTTAATAAAGCAGAAGTTGTGCAGTGCGCCAATTCTGGCTTTACCTGAAGGAATCAAAGACTTTGTGGTCTATTGTCATGCTTCACACAAAGGCTTAGGCATTGTGTTGATACAGAAGGAGAAGGTGATTGCCTATGCTTCTCGACAACTAAAAATTCATGAGAAGAACTACACCACTCATGATTTAGAACTTGGATCGGTAGTGTTTGCTCTAAAAATATGGAGACATTATCTGTATGGAACCAAATGCACCGTGTTCACCGACCATAAAAGTCTACAACACATCCTTGACCAAAAGGAGCTTAACATGAGGCAACGTCGTTGGTTAGAATTGCTGAGTGATTACGATTGTGACATTCGTTATCACCCGGGGAAGGCAAACGTAGTGGCTGACGCATTGAGCCGTAAGGAACGGATTGAGCCATTGCGGGTTCGAGCCTTGGTTATGACTATTGGCTTGGATCTTCCCAAACGAATATTAGAAGCTCAGATCGAAGCCCTGAAACCAGAGAATCTTAAGAATGAAGATGTAGGTGGTATGATCAGAAAGGATATACCCAAGGAAAAATTGGAACCACGCGTCGATGGAACTTTATGTTTAAACGGCAGGAGTTGGTTACCTTGCTATGGCGACTTAAGATCCGTGATTATGCACGAATCCCACAAGTCGAAGTATTCTATCCATCCCGGTTCTGAAAAGATGTACCAAGACATGAAAAAGCTATATTGGTGGCCCAATATGAAAGCTGACATCGCCACATATGTTAGCAAGTGCTTGACATGTGCGAGGGTCAAGGCCGAACATCAAAGGCCATCAGGATTGTTAGTACAACCAGCAATACCCGAGTGGAAGTGGGATAATATCACGATGGATTTTATCACCAAGCTTCCTAAGTCGTCACAAGGTTTTGACACCATCTGGGTGATTGTGGATCGACTTACAAAATCTGCTCACTTCTTGCCAATAAGGGAGAATGATCCATTAGACAAGTTGGCAAGGTTGTACCTGAACAGGATAGTAGCAAGACACGGAATACCTGTTTCAATCATCTGTGATCGTGATGGAAGATTCACGTCAAATTTCTGGAAATCATTTCAGAAAGCTTTGGGTACAGATATAAGTATGAGCACTACGTATCATCCAGAAACCGATGGCCAGAGCGAGAGGACTATTTAAACTCTCAAGGACATGCTACGTGCTTGCGTGATCGATTTTGGCAAAGGCTGGGTTAAACATTTGCCATTAGCCGAATTTTCATATAACAACAGTTATTACGCTAGCATAAAGGCCGCACCCTATAAGGCACTTTATGGCCGAAAATGTCGATCACCTGTGTGCTGGGCCGAAGTTGGAGAAGCTCAACTGACTGGTCCGGAATTGATCCAAGAAACAACGGAAAAGATCATCCTGATCAAGCAGAGAATTCAAGCTGCTCAGGATCGACAAAAGAGCTACGCTGATTTGAAGCGGAAGCCCATGGAGTTTAAAGTTGGGGATAGGGTTATGCTCAAGGTCTCACCTTGGAAAGGGGTTGTATGATTCAGTAAGCGGGGCAAGCTAAACTCAAGATATGTCGGACCTTTCAAGGTGTTAGCCAAGGTTGGGAAAGTTGCCTACAGGCTGGAACTTCCTCAAGAGTTGAGCAGGGTTCACCATACTTTCCATGTGTCTAATCTGAAGAAATGTTACGCTGATGAACCATTAGTCATGCCGTTAGAAGGAATTCATGTTGACGATAAGCTCCAGTTTGTGGAAGAGCCCGTTGAAATCATGGAACGGGAGATCAAACGATTGAAGCGAAGCCGGATACCATTGGTTAAGGTTCGCTGGAACTCTAGGCGGGGCCCTGAGTTCACCTGGGAACGTGAAGATTCGTTCAAACAAAAATACCCACAACTCTTCACAAACCGGACTTCGTCATCCACTACGAGGTCTTAAGCTTTGAGGACAAAGCTCTTTTAACGGGTGGAGACTGTAACATTTCTTAATTTCAGGTCATTTTACGACTCCTATTAAATTGTCACTATTTATTATGATCCGATACGCGTTTACTTTTAATTTTGCTTTAGAGCTAAATCGCGTAGATTAGAAATAACCATTTAATGTAAACGGACATCAAATAAATTAAAGTCCACATCCACCATTTCGTCAAGACAAGGTTCTATAATTATTACAAGATAATAAATTACCCTTTGCGTATTTTATTTTTATTGGCCACGTAAAAGGCTTACGTTTCGCAATAAAATACACTTAGACACACCCCGGAAATACCTAGACTTACCTAGACTCAAAACAATACCCACTTTTAAACCTTAAACACAAAATTAAATCAATTCTTATGTTAATACCCCCACTAGGACTGGTTATGAGGACAAAAGCACCTAGAAATCTTCCTAGTGATCCTTAAGTATATGTACAAATCCTATGTAATTAAACCTTGTACAACATGTTCCTAGATTGAGCTAATACACAATGGTTAATAACCATTTTGGCTCTCTTTTCTCTTGGATGCCGCGGCAACATGCATGTATGTACACAAATCCATAAGATTTCCATAATCTTGGTAAATCTTGTACCAAAACCTTGTAATTAAATAATGTACTAGCAAGGTATTAAGAAAACCATGGGAGACTAACTAAAAACCTCAAAACCACCGATTAGGACTCGGTTTGGTATAGTTTTGGGACAAGAAAACCTAACTAGATTCTAAGCCTACAAATACTCACTCACATTTACCATAAACACTCTTGAAAAACTCATAAATACACTCTCAAATAAACCATCTTTATTCTCTTCTCTTAATTTCGGGTCATAAACCACGACAGGCACTCTCACAACTCGTTCGAACCAAAAGTAGGTGCTAGGGTCATCATACAAGGTCACAAAAGAATACACGATCCGAATATAGGGTTACTTATAAGCTATAGATCTTAGGAAAATAACGATACATTTTTAAAACACGTCAGGTTGTTCATTCTAACGCGTTACACGACACATCGAGACTCTAGGACACTTGTAAGTCGCATTCGAGCTTGTACATTTCGTATTATAAAGATTTATTTGATTTCTAGTCATATAGGTCACGTTAATATGTGACTAGCAAATCTACATGGGCGTGAACACGCATGGTTCAACCCATGCATGGTTCACGTACACATAAATACATTATAATGGATCTTTTGTGTGCTATGTTTTATCATGAAAACATGTAAAAGGAGGTCTAATAACAAACAAAAGCTTAACGTTTTTGTTAAAATGCACGTGGACACTAACTCTCACACACTAATTCTTCGAAATTCAAAACGTAAACATTACGTGAAACCTTAATGGCAGGCTTGGGAAGGAGTGCACTAGCTTAGTAAATGCTTGCATGTGTTAAACACAAACCATAGGAAGAACTAATAAGCTCAACGTGTTCGGCTTATGAGTTATCACCACAAACCCGAGCCATGAGCACCCACAATGGACACATACGTCCATTTGTTAGGCTGAAAGCCTACAAAAGGGTCAACGTGGCTTATGGCTTAGCTTATTTCAGACTAAGTGCTTAAAACAAGGCTTAAGGGCATACAACCATAACGAAACCTTATAAAATCATCATAAACAAAACAGAGCCCTAAATGAGGTCCTATTAGGCCCGACACCCACGCACGAACCAAACGGCCCCAACAACCCTTTAGTAGGGAGCCCAGCTTTATTATTGAGCTCACTTAACGTATTTTTGAAAACAAGTTTAGAACTCATTAACTGTTGGATAATGGGGCACGCGAAAATAAAACCTATCGGGCCACTAATATGGGCTTAACGATCCTAGCAAGGCCCAATACCGGCCAACTGCCAAATAAGCTCTAACAGCTATTGGGGAAACAAAACAAAAATTTAGACTTATTAAAGTCAAGGAAGCTTTGGACCTAAAGGGATCAAGCCCAAACACTTAAAATACTATTCGGACTCATATTGGGGCTCAAAAAGCCCATTACCGAGGCTTAATAGCTTATTGAAGGAGCCACACAATAAAAACAACTTAACAGATCCTATAAGTGCTTATTGAAATAAGAAAATAAGTTGGATCATATGAGAAACCCAAATGGACCTTTTAAAAACATTTCAGGTTAAGATTGTTGAACTAACAAGCCCAACAAAATCAAATAAGCCCAAATAAGCTCATCCGAGCATATTAATAAGCCAAACAGTTCCATATAGTTGAAATAAGCTTAAAAAGTTCTTTTTACCCTTAAAATCTTAACTGGACCATTCGTTAGCTTAATGGACTTTTACGAGTCCAATAAGTCCCAATAAGCCAAATTAAGCTCATCCGAGCTTATTTATAAGCTGACCCAGCTTATATGGCTTATTGGAGTCTATTAAAACCAAATTCCACTTGCTAGAACTTAATTAGACTTAAAATGTGACTTTTTCAAGTTAAGGGATTAAAAGTGTCAATTTTGAAACTCGAGGGTTGAAACTGCCATTTCACTGTCTTGGAAGTTAAGGGACTATTTTTGACATTTTTGAAACTTTAGGGGCTCTTGGAGCATATAAGGACCTAAAGTGTAATTGTTGAAAAGTTAAAGGACTAAAGGTGTAATTATGGAAACCTGAGGGTTTAAAATGTAAATATTATATTTTCATAAACATAAGGACTGTTTTTGTAATGTTTATGAAAATATAGGAAACCTAAGGGTATTTCATGAACAAATGTGATTTTAATAACCACTTATCATCCCGGACGAATTATATAGTTATCGGATATTATATAAGTTAAACCACGACTTAATAGCTATGGGTATTTATTAATAATGGTTATACGTATACTAGAACGTGTGTGATCGTATACCTTCCCAAGAGCCAACAAGTGAATAGAAATACAATAAACATGTGCACCACCACACAAGTGATAACAGTATATATATACTAGCAATTTATTGTAGTTTACACATTAAGTCTCTAGCCTAAACTTGTAGACTAAGACTGGCCGTATTTACTTAGGTATTTGACGGTGTGATACATTTGCCATACTTGGATATATTTATCATTTTCAGATGACTATTTACTAAGGTGAGTTCATAGCCCCATGTTTTACAATTATTTAAATGATTTACATCTTTGGGGTCAGAACATGCTTTGTTTTACAAATTGGACGCAAGTGTACTTTTTATACTATGATTACATGTTTGCCTAAGTAGCGATAACCCACTAAGCCCTTTTATCATGAACACTCAATTACTAGATTGTGAGCGCGAATGCTATAAATAGATCTATTTGGGATTGACATCCCCGTTTGGGTTAGTAGCGCTCACCGTCCCGGGTTGCCGGACAACAAATGTATACCATATCGGATTTGGGATGTTGCAGGTTAGAACATCATTCACGGGCATTTATTGACAATTTATTGCATTCATACATGTCGAGCTTCAGTGTCATGAGCTTAGGAAAACGTAATTACTTTTTATGATGTTTGCATCTGTTGCTTAATCATACACTTGGAAATCTTGTGGTCCTACTATTGATTTACATAAACCTATGAATTCACCAACTTTATGTTGACGTTTTAAGCATGTTTTCTCAGGTCAATAAGGCACGAGGTGCTCAGATACATTGGGGGTCACTTTTGAAGAAAGTCAATACTAAAGATTTGGGTCGTATTACATTTTGGGAACATTTGTTATAAACCGAAATCTTTACCTTTATTGTCGAACAATTTGAAGCCATGAGCTTATGTAATGAACAAGTATTTTGTTAATCCAATGTATCTTTTTAAAACGACACGTTTAGCGGTCGTTCTCACATCTTGTGCTATTGATCTATGAAGTAACGCCCTTGGATATTCAATATTCCGCTGCTACCCAGATTTGGGGGTGTTACACCTGCTCTACAAATAAACACGTTGAAAAAAATCATGTATTGTTGTATAATATTACATAACATGATATTACAATTGGAATAATTCGAATTATTGAATTTTAAAGATATGTTCGTTAATCTAGTGTCGAACATTCAACGAACTTGGATCGAACGATGTGATTTACATGTTATGAGAAGCAAAGAACTTCGAGATAGTAAAGTGCATAACGAGCTTCGACACGACCTCGTGAATCTTCTGTGGAACCTCGATAACTAAATTTTATTTTTATTTTTATGTAATGTTTTTTTAATTGTAGTGTTGTTTTAAGTTTAATGAAGTTTATTTATGTTAAATAATTGTGTATTTGTTATTTATAAAACTATGGCTTGAGCCAACGATGAAGGCACCTGAATGTGGTGCCATAGCAATTCTGGTGCCATAGCACTTTTGCTAACGTGGCAGCACATTTTGTGCCTTGGCTTGAAGCCATGGCTCATGGGAACCTAGTGCTCTAAACATCATACATATTTCCAATACATTAAATTTTGTAGATGTTCAATATCATTAACATTTTCATTCTACGTAAGCATAAACTAGGTTTCCACTATGGTTAACAAAAGTATAAACCTCTTCATAGTATTATAAACTTTTTTATAAACCACCATAGTAGATCCACTAATACAATTATATAAGTGCTTTAGAATTAGACATGTATTTAAGCATGTGTTTTAGGTCTAAATATCATTACTCTTTACTCAAATATGCACGATCTCGTTGGATTAATCTCATGCCATTTCTGACCTTTGACTAGCCACCTTCAAATTTAGACATTGAGGTTTGAACCTTTGACCTCATGTGAGAATCCTATTTTCACTTGACCATTTGGTGATGGTTAATTACATTTGTATATGTATGTGAGCGACTGATGATGTGTTTGGTGAGGAGTTTGTAAGAGCATTTAGGAGCGGTGAGCTGTGAGTATTAAGCGTTTTAATGTTCGTTTGACAACATTAAGTAGTTTTATCTATCTTTTTGGAGTGCTCATTTTCCAACGCTTCATGAAATATCAATTATGAGCTTTGAGCATTCAGGAGTTGTTTTACACATTATAATTACAAGTGCAACTACGTGTATGGTATTAGGGATACTTGGGTGGATCCGGCAGAAGCGGTTTCTGAGATAGCACCTACGACCATAGGAGAGGTCAATACTAGAGTTACAGAGCTTGTTGAGCTCCATGAGCGTGATACACAGGACTTGTATGCCTTATTAGAGGATGCTCAGGATGGTAGGACTCGCATACATCAGCGGACGCCATTTACCACAGCAAGTGACATACATAATTGGTGATAGGATGACTCTCCAGGGAGACAATATGGATTGTGTGAGGAGGAGGCCTATGCTTTCACGAGATGATTGTGGCTACTCCGATATGATTGAGTCAAAGCGGTTCATCATGAGCTTTAGACCCACCGTGATCATGTGTCTGCACAAGAGACCCATATCTAGGCACATCAGGCACAACTACAGTTTGTAGTGAACTCCGTCATTCAGACACAGCATCAGGTACACGAGACTCGCTCTCAGATACAGCAGACTGAGATGGCAGAGCTTCGAGATACTGACCGGAGACGTAAGGCACAGATGGTAGAGATTCTCCGAGTGATGAGAGACATGAGACGAGAGATGGGTGACATGCAGGCCGAGTTGTTAGCACTGCGAGGGCAGCAGAGAGCTAGACAGCCAGGACCAGATGCTAGGATTCTAGATCACCAGGATGCTTCTGGGGATGCTGACAGTCACATCTAGTGATTTATGTTATTTTGTCTTGCTAGGTCGTTGTACAGGCATGTTAAGTATTAGGGGTTTTCCCCGCTAGCATAGCCTTAGATCTTTTGTATTGTATTTTGTGTACCAAAAACTATTTCATGTAAAATTTTCCAAGTTATGAATGAAATAGATGTGTTATGTTGTACTATATACCTCTCTTGTGTTGTTATCTCATCTGTAAATTATTATATATCTTGTCATAATTATGATCTCACGTGTTGTCTCTTGTAAATTAGACAAATCATGGCACCTATGACAAGACGAGGACCGAATACCCCTCCTAACAACACCAACCCAAACAACATGACTCCAGAATCCGTTTAAACTATGATTGATCAAGCTCTTCAGCAAAACTCCACCAATGGAGATGGAAGCCATAGTTCGCACGAGGATAACCGAAGGAATATGAAAACTATACGCCCTTGTTTCTACGCTGACTTCATGAAATGTCAAGCTTTGAACTTCAAAGGAACTGAAGGCGTTGTCGGTTTAACCAGGTGGATTGAAAAGATGGAGTCAGTCTTCAATATCAGTGGTTGTGCTATTGAAAATAGGATAAGTTGCCACCTGCACTCTGTTAGGTGTTGCTTTAGACTTGGTGGAAAGGTCAATAAGAACCTGAAGGTCCTGATCATATTCAATGACTTTGGAAGTACTCAAGAAGAAGATGACAGACAATATGTCCGCAGGGTGAAATCAAAGAAACTCGAAACGAGTATGTGAACCTAAAGGTCAAAGGGAACGATGTCCAGCAAACACTGAACAGTTTCCAAGATCTAACCCTGGATATGTCACCAATATGTTGCTAATGAAACCGAGAAGGTGACAAGTACACCCATCAGTGGACTTTCCTGATAACATTTATTGGGAAATTTCAACTAGCCAGACCCAAAGCTTTGGATGTAGACCTATTGAGTTGTCAACGACTGATGAACAGAAACTCCGCACCTATGCCAAAAGACAGACCTGACACAAAAGAATCTGATGATACATCCAAAACCATGGTCACCAACAACAACGCTTCAGGGCATAAAGTCGCCAAGGTACACTACAATATGGGGACTGGTGAGGCAATAAGCCCGTAGTGGTGGATCTTTGCCCAATGCACCAAGTGCCTATTTTCATCACAATTCCCGAGTTACCAGAATGCCACAAGTGCAACAAGGTAGGGCACTTTGCCCGCGACTGCCAGAGTTCTAGAAACACAAATGGTGCTAATACTTAGAAGGGCAATGGGGCAAATCCCAAAGGGAATGGTTTGATTTAAATGTTAGCTCCAGGACATTTCAGAGAGATTTTCCAAAGTTGAAAGAAATAATGATTAAGGAATCGGGAATGCACAAGACTGGGTGTATGCATTTGGTAATGCAGAGAAAAGAGGAATGCAGCAGGAAACCAGGACCAAATGTCGTCACGGGTACGTTCCTCTTAAACAACAACTATGCATCTATCTTATTTGACACTTGTGCCGATAGGAGCTTTATTCATTCATGCGATTATATCATGATTGACATCGCCCACACCCTATTAGAAAATAGTTATTATGTGGAATTAGCTGATGGGGAACAAGTCATGGGTAGACACTATTTGCTGGGTTGTCACTTTAAAACTTCTTAACATCTATTCACAAAGATCTAATGCCCGTAGAACTGGGTAGTTTCGACGTTATTATCGGCATGGATTGGTTAAGAAGGTGTCACGCCGTGATCGTGTGCGATGAGAAACTTGTTCGAATTCCCTACGGGAATGAAACCTTGGTTTTTCGTGGTAACGAAAGTAACGACGGGAGAGAATCTTGGTTGACCATTATCTCATGTTCAAAGGCTCAAGAGTACATGGCAAAAGGATGTCAGATCTTTTTGGCACAGATATCCGCCAAGAAAGAGGAGGACAAGTCGGAAGGAAAGCAACTTAAGGACGTACCAATCGTCCGAGATTTTCCTGAAGTGTTTCCCGAGGACTTGCCGGGTCTTCCTCCAGCTCGACCAGTGGAATTCCAGATCGACTTAATTCCAGGAGCCGCTCCCGTAGCTCGAGCACCATATCGATTGGCTCCGTCCGAAATGAAAGAATTGTTAGAACAACTGCAGAAATTTTCTGACAAAGGCTTCATAAGACCCAGTTCCTCACCTTGGGGAGCCCCGGTCTTGTTTGTAAAAAAGAAGGATGGGTCATTCAGGATGTGCATTGACTACCGTGAGTTAAATAAGCTGACAGTGAAAAATCGTTATCCACTCCCAAGGATCGACGATTTATTTGATCAACTTCAGGGATCCAGTATTTATTCGAAGGTAGATTTAAGATCGGGTTATCACTAGCTTAGAGTACGAGAGCAAGACATTCCAAAGACGGCATTCCGAACTCGGTATGGTCATTACGAGTTTCAGGTTATGCCATTCGGACTAACAAACGCACCTGCGGTATTCATGGAACTCTTGAACCGAGTGTGCAAGCCTTACTTGGATAAGTTCGTAATCGTCTTCATTGATGATATTCTTATTTATTCAAAGGACGAGAAAGAGCACGAAGAACACCTTAAGGCAATTTTGGAATTGCTTAAGAAGGAGACGTTGTACGCCAAGTTTTCAAAGTGTGAATTTTAGATTCCGAAGGTACAACAAAAGTCCATTTGATAACAGAGTATACATAGTGGATCCAGCCAAGATGAAAGTCTATCAAAAGATTTGGCACATCCTAAAGACCCCGACAGTGATCCAGCTAATATCTTAGTCCCTTTGCTGGTTACTATCAAAGGTTCATTGAAGGATTTTCAAAGATTGCTAAATAAATGACGAAGCTTACTCATAAAGGAATCAAATTTGATTGGGGTGAAAAGGAAGAAAACGCTTTTTAGTTAATAAAGCATAAGTTGTGCAATGCGCCAATTCTAGCCTTGCCTGAAGGAAGCGACGATTTTGTGGTCTATTGTGATGCTTCACACAAATGGCTTGAGGCGATGTGATAGATGTAAGAGAGAGAAGGAAATGCCTATGCCTCTCGACAACTAAAATTCTTAAGAAGAACATACACCACTCATTTAATTTAGAACTTGGATCGGTAGTGTTTGCTCTAAAGATATGGAGACATTATCTATATGGAACCAAATGCACCGTGTTCACCGACCATAAAAGTCTACAACACATTCTTGACCAAAAGGAGCTTAACATGAGGCAGCGCCGTTGGCTAGAATTGCTGAGTGATTACGATTGTGACATTCGTTATCACCCGGGGAAGGCAAACGTAGTGGCCGATGCATTGAGCCGTAAGGAACGGATTGAGCCATTGCGGGTTCGAGCCTTAGTTATGACTATTGGCTTGGATCTTCCCAAACGAATACTAGAAGCTCAGATCGAGGCCCTGAAACCAGAGAATCTTGAGAATGAAGATGTAGGCGGTATGATCAGAAAGGATATACCCAAGGAAAAGTTGGAACCACGCGCCGATGGAACCTTATGTTTACACGGCAGGAGTTGGTTACCTTGCTATGGAGACTTAAGATCCGTGATTATGCACGAATCCCACAAGTCGAAATACTCTATCCATCCGTATCCCGAAAAATGTACCAAGACATGAAGAAACTATATTGGTGGCCAAACATGAAGGCTGACATCGTCACATATGTTAGCAATCTTGACATGTGTAAGGTCAAGCCAAACATCAAAGGCCATCGGGACAGTTAGAACAACGGCAATCCCCGAAGTGAAAATGGGATAGAGTATCACGATGGATGTTTATTCACCAAGCTTCCTAAGTCGTCACACGATTTGTACACCATCAAGTGATTGTGGATCGACTTACAAAATCTTGCCTCACTTCTTGCCAATAAGAGAGAATGATCCATTAGACAATTGGCAAGGTTGTACCTGAATATGGATAGTACAAGACACGGAAATACCTAATTTCAATCATCGGTGGATCGTGATGGAAGATTCACATCCAATTTCTGGAAATCATTTCAGAAAGCTTTGGGTACAAATATAAGTATGAGCACTGCGTATCATCCAGAAACCGACGGCCAGAGCGAGAGGACTATTCAAACTCTCGAGGACATGCTACGTGCTTGCGTGATCGATTTTGGCAAGGGCTGGGTTAAACATTTGCCATTAGCCGAATTTTCATATAACAACAGTTATCACGCTAGCATAAAGGCCACACCCTATGCGGTACTTTAGTGGCAGAAAAAAAAAAAAAAAAAAAAAAAAAAAAAAAAAAAATGTCGATCACCTGTGTGTTGGGCCGAAGTTAGAGAAGCTCAACTGACTGGTCCGGAATTGATCCAAGAAACAACGGAAAAGATCGTCCTGATCAAGCAGAGAATTCAAGCTGCTCAGGATCGACAAAAGAGCTACGCTGATTTGAAGCGGAAGCCCATGGAGTTCGAAGTTAGGGATAGAGTTATGCTCAAGGTCTCACCTTGGAAAGGGGTTGTACGATTCGGAAAGCGGGGAAAATTGAACCCGAGATATGTCGGACCTTTCAAGGTGTTACCCAAGGTTATTGAAAGTTACATACAACTGGAACTTCCTCAAGATTTGAGTAAGCTCTTCATACTTTTCCAAGTGTCTAATCTGAAGAACTGTTACTTTGACGAACCATTAGTCATGTCGTTAGGAAGGAAATTTCGCGTCGACGATAAACACCAGATTGTAGGAAGAGCCCGTTCTGAACATCATGGAACGAGAGATTCAAACGATTGAAGCGAAGCCGGAGTACATTGGTTAAGGTTCGCTGTAAACACTAGGAGAGTACCCTGAGTTTTCACCTAGAACGTGAAAATCGTCAAACAAAAATACCCAAAAAAAACACTATCACAAACCGTGCTTCGTCCATCCACACAAGGACTTAAGCTTTGAGACAAAGGCTCTTTAATGGGTGGAGACTGTAACATTCTCAATTTAGGTCATATTTACAACTCCTATTATACGTCACCAGTTTATTTGGTCTATACCGTTTACTTTTTTAATTTAACTTTAAGCTCAATCAGCGTAGACTATAAAATAATCATTTAACTTAAACTGGTCACCAAATAAATTAAGGTTTCGTCAAGACAAGGTTCTATAATTATTACAAGATAATAAATTACCCTTTGCGTATTTTATTTTTTATTGGTCACGTAAAAGGCTTACGTTTCACAATAAAATACATTTAGACACACCCCGGAAATACCTAGACTTACCTAGACTCAAACCAATACCTACTTTTAAACCTTAAACACAAAATTAAATCAATTCTTGTGTTAATACCCCACTAGGGCTGGTTATGAGGACAAAAGCACTTAGAAATCTTCCTAATGATCCTTAAGTACATGTACAAATCCTATGTAATTAAACCTTGTACAACATGTTTCTAGATTAAGCTAATACACAATGGTTAATAACTATTTTGGCTCTCTTTTCTCTTGGATGTCGCGACAACATGCATGTATGTACATAAATCCATAAGATTTCCATAATCTTTGTAAATCTTGTACCAAAACCTTGTAATTAAAGAATGTACTAGCAAGGTATTAAGAAAACCATGGGAGACTAACTAAAAACCTCAAAACCACCGATTAGGACTCGGTTTGGTTAGTTTTGGGACAAGAAAACCTAACTAGATTCTAAGCCTATAAATACTCACTCACATTTACCTTAAACACTCTTGAAAAACTCATAAATACACTCTCAAATAAACCATCTTTATTCTCTTCTCTTAATTTCGGGTCATAAACCACGACAGGCACTCTCACAACTCGTTCGAACCAAAAGTAGGTGCTAGGGTCATCATACAAGGTCACAAAAGAATACACGATCCGAATATAGGGTTACTTATAAGCTATAGATCTTAGGAAAATAACGATACATTTTTAAAACACGTCAGGTTGTTCATTCTAACGCGTTACACGACACATCGAGACTCTAGGACACTTGTAAGTCGCATTCGAGCTTGTACATTTCGTATTATAAAGATTTATTTGATTTCTAGTCATATAGGTCACGTTAATATGTGACTAGCAAATCTACATGGGCGTGAACACGCATGGTTCAACCCATGCATGGTTCACGTACACATAAATACATTATAATGGATCTTTTGTGTGCTATGTTTTATCATGAAAACATGTAAAAGGAGGTCTAATAACAAACAAAAGCTTAACGTTTTTGTTAAAATGCACGTGGACACTAACTCTCACACACTAATTCTTCGAAATTCAAAACGTAAACATTACGTGAAACCTTAATGGCAGGCTTGGGAAGGAGTGCACTAGCTTAGTAAATGCTTGCATGTGTTAAACACAAACCATAGGAAGAACTAATAAGCTCAACGTGTTCGGCTTATGAGTTATCACCACAAACCCGAGCCATGAGCACCCACAATGGACACATACGTCCATTTGTTAGGCTGAAAGCCTACAAAAGGGTCAACGTGGCTTATGGCTTAGCTTATTTCAGACTAAGTGCTTAAAACAAGGCTTAAGGGCATACAACCATAACGAAACCTTATAAAATCATCATAAACAAAACAGAGCCCTAAATGAGGTCCTATTAGGCCCGACACCCACGCACGAACCAAACGGCCCCAACAACCCTTTAGTAGGGAGCCCAGCTTTATTATTGAGCTCACTTAACGTATTTTTGAAAACAAGTTTAGAACTCATTAACTGTTGGATAATGGGGCACGCGAAAATAAAACCTATCGGGCCACTAATATGGGCTTAACGATCCTAGCAAGGCCCAATACCGGCCAACTGCCAAATAAGCTCTAACAGCTATTGGGGAAACAAAACAAAAATTTAGACTTATTAAAGTCAAGGAAGCTTTGGACCTAAAGGGATCAAGCCCAAACACTTAAAATACTATTCGGACTCATATTGGGGCTCAAAAAGCCCTTATCGAGGCTTAATAGCTTATTGAAGGAGCCAATAATAAAAACAGCTTACCAGATCCTATAGAGAGGTTTCTTATTGAGATAAGAAAATAAGTTGGATCATATGAGAAACCCAAATGGACCTTTTAAAAACATTTTCGGTTAAGATTGCTGGACTAACAAGCCCAACAAACTCGAATAAGCCCAAATAAGCTCATCCGAGCATATTAATAAGCCAAACAGTTCCATATAGTTGAAATAAGCTTAAAAAGTTCTTTTGTACCCTTAAAATCTTAAATGGACCATTCGTTAGCTTAATGGACTTTTACGAGTCCAATAAGGCCCAATAAGCCAAATTAAGCTCATCCGAGCTTATTTATAAGCTGACCCAGCTTATATGGCTTATTGGAGTCCATTAAAACTAAATGCCACTTGCTAGAAATTAATTAGACTTAAAATGTGACTTTTTTAAGTTAAGGGATTAAAAGTGTTAATTTTGAAACTCGAGGGTTGAAACTGCCATTTAACTGTCTTGGAAGTTAAGGGACTGTTTTTGACATTTTTGAAACTTTAGGGGCTCTTGGAGCATATAAGGACCTAAAGTGTAATTGTTGAAAAGTTAAAGGACTAAAGGTGTAATTATGGAAACCTAAGGGTTTAAAATGTAAATATTATATTTTCATAAACATAAGGACTGTTTTTGTAATGTTTATGAAAATATAGGAAACCTAAGGGTATTTCATGAACAAAGGTAATTTTAATAACCACTTATCATCCCGGACGAATTGTATAGTTATCGGATATTATACAAGTTAAACCACGACTTAATAGCTATGAATATTTATTAATAATGGTTATACGTATACTAGAACGTGTGTGATCGTATACCTTCCCAAGAGCCAACAAGTGAATACAAATACAATAAACATGTGCACCACTACACAAGTGATAACAGTATATATAAACTAGCAATTTATTGTAGTTTATACATTAAGTCTTTAGCCTAAACTTGTAGACTAAGACTGGCCGTATTTACTTAGGTATTTGACGGTGTGATACATTTTGCCATACATGGTATATATTTATCAATTTCAGAGGACTATTTACTAGGTTATTCATAGTCCCTCCCCCCTATGTTTTACAATTTTTAAATGATTACATACTTTTTGGGGTGAGACCATGCTTTGTTTTACAAATTGGACCGCAAGTGGTACATTTTATACTATGATTACATGTTTGCCTAAGTAGCGATAACCACTGAGCCCCTTTATCATGAACTGTCAATTACTAAATTGTGAGCGAGAATGTTATAAATAGATCTATTTGGGATTGACATCCCCGTTTGGGTTAGTAGCGCTCACCGTGCCAGGTTGCCGTACAAACAACGTATACAAGTTCTGGTTTGGGAATGTTGGCAGGTTAGAACATTCATTCACGGGCATTTTTGGTAATTTCTTGCATTCATAAAATGTCGAGCTTCAGTGTCATGAGCTTAGGAAAACGTAATTACTTTTTATGATGTTTGCATCTGTTGCTTAATCATACACCTTTGGGAAATCTTGCGTGTTCTTACTATTGATTTTACTAAACCTATGAAATCTTAACTTTATGTTGACGTTTTAAGCATGTTTTCTCAAGTCAATAAGGCACGAGGTGTTTGCTCAGATACATTGGGGGTCACTTTTGAAGAAAGTCAATACTAAAGATTTGGGTCGAAATACATTATGGAACAATTGTGATAAACCGAAATTTTACCTTTATGACGGAACAAATTTGAAAGCCTGAGCTTATGTTAATTAAACAATATTTTGTTAATCCAATGTATCTTTTTAAAACAACACGTTTAGTGGTCGTTCTCACATGTTGTGCTATTGATCTATGAAGTAACGCCCTTGGATATTCAATATTCCGCTGCTACCCAGATTTAGAGGTGTTACACCTGCTCTACAAATAAACACGTTGAAAAAAAATCATGTATTGTTGTATAATATTACATAACATGATATTGTAATTGGAATAATTCGAATTATTAAATTTTAAAGATATGTTCGTTAATCCAGTGTCGAACATTCAACGAACTTGGATCGAACGATGTGATTTACATGTTATGAGAAGCAAAGAACTTCGAGATAGTAAAGTGCATAACGAGCTTCGACACGACCTCGTGAATCTTCTGTAGAACCTCGATAACTAAATTTTATTTTTATTTTTATGTAATGTTTTTTTAATTGTAGTGTTGTTTTAAGTTTAATGAAGTTTATTTATGTTAAATAATTGTGTATTTTTTATTTATAAAACTATGGCTTGAGCCAACGATGAAGGCACCTGAATGTGGTGCCATAGCAATTCTGGTGCCATAGCACTTTTGCTAACGTGGCAGCACATTTTGTGCCTTGGCTTGAAGCCATGGCTCATGGGAACCTAGTGCTCTAAACATCATACATATTGCCAATACATTAAATTTTGTAGATGTTTAATATCATTAACATTTTCATTCCACGTAAGCATAAACTATGTTTCCACTATGGTTAACAAACGTATAAACCTCTTCATAGTATTATAAACTTTTTTATAAACCACCATAGTAGATGCTCTAATACAATTATATAAGTGATTTAGAATTAGACATGTATTTAAGCATGTGTTTTAGGTCTAAATATCATTACTCTTTACTCAAATATGCACGATCTCGTTGGATTAATCTCATAACCATTTCTGACCTTTGACTAGCCACCTTCAAATTTAGACATTGAGGTTTGAACCTTTGACCTCATGTGAGAATCCTATTTTTACTTGACCATTTGGTGATGGTTAATTACATTTGTATATGTATGTGAGCGACTGATGATGTGTTTGGTGAGTTTATTAAAAAAAACGTTTGTGCATTAAATCGGTTTTTTGTGCATCAAAAATTCGTTTTTGTACCCAACTTCTTTTGACTTTTTGCATCAAAATTTTATTGCGCATCAAACTATAACAAGTCGAAAAATTTGTGCATCAAAATTTTTTTGTGCATCAAAATTTCTTTTTTTGCGCATTAAAAAAACGTATAAAAACTCAAAATTAGAAAAACTTCTTTTACAAAAGTTTTATGCACCAACATACCTGATTTAATGGAATTTTTTTGGAATTTTTCGAGAACTTTAAAAAAAAAGTTTTCTTTTTATCATTCTCACGAATATTTGTTTTTATTTTAACATTCCTCTATTATATATATATATATATGGATGGGTTCTAGAGAAAACCTCATATCCGTAGAAAACCTAGAAAACAAAACTACGTGGTAGATTTTAAAAACATATCAAACTACAAGGGTAGTAAATGAAAATAACAAAAAGGAAGGGGGAGAAGTGTCCACCACTCATCTCGTCATTTTCATTAAACAAACCCACCTAAGAAAACACACAGATCGACACCAATAAAAAACACAGGTTTACTACAACACATCGAAACCTATCAAAAACCAATTAGAACTGATCAAAAACACATAAAAAATCGTTATTCAACGAAATCACATCTCAAATCACGCAGTTACTTAGTTCGAATCACATATCAATTCACGCAGTTGATTAAACACAGGTTATATGTAAATTTCATTCAGCTCATTTTAAACTTATTTCTTTCTTGTTATTGTGAATTTTTGTAAAATTAGGGCATGATTTTGGAGGTTCAAAAATAAATAGTTGGTAGCCACTAATTAATTAGAATTTTTTTTGAATTATTCGACATTTTAAGGTATCGATGTGTAAAGACATGATAGTTTAGAATATTTTTGAATTATTTGACATTTTAGGCATTAATGTGTAAACAAATCGTAATTTGTATTATTGTTGAACGATATGGCATATTAAGGCATCAATGAGTATGATTAGGGCATCGTTATACATATTAAGGCATCTGTGTGTGTTTAATGTATCAAGTGCATCGTTGGAAAAACTTTGGCATCCGTTTGTATGTTTAGTGCATCGATGAACACATTAGGGCATCCTTTGTGTGTTTAGTGCATCAGGTTGAAGCATATAAGATTAGAGAATATGTGTTGTGAGATTAAAGCATCATAAAGTAATTTAAGGCATCTATTGGTTTCATGGAATAACATCTGATTGTTTTAAGGGCATCTGTTTGTATGATTAAAAGGCATCTGTTTGTATGATTTAAGGGCATCTGATTATTTTAAGGGCATCTGTTTGTATGATTAAAGGGCATCTATTTGTATGATTTAAAGCCATTCAGATTTAGGTGTTATCAGTATCAATTTGAAATATTTAGTGGTGTTTCATAGAGTGAATTTGGTGGGTTTCTTTATGTGACAGTCATGGTGGTAATATAGTATTGGGTCGTTTTAGGGGCTAGATGGTGGTTACATTACTTTTAATAGTTAAAATTATTAGTAATCTTTTTTTAAAATAATGGTACATTTTACCCGTATGAAGATGCAATACTTGTATATCACATAGGGTTAAAATGGTAGAATTTGGCGTGTAAAATATCTAATTGACTAAACCTTTTCATTTGGCAGCTGCTCATGATAGGATTCTGACGTGACTCAGTCTCAAGACATGAGACCTCAACCCTGGTGGGATTTGCATTTACTCATCCCTCTTTCCCATTTGCGTGACTTCCTGAAATTATTACTTAGTTGTCATTTTGATTGCGGGTCCAGGAAATTTGACAGATGCCATTTGATTGGTGGTATGTCGGGGAGATTTTGCATTATGGGCTGGGAAAATCTAATCAGCTCACATCAGGTGAAAAAGATAATGGTATTCTTAATAAAATATTGGAGGCTCGTAACCTTGTCCCTCGATTAAACTAACAGTTTCTTTTGAGCTTTTTTTATATATTTGTGAGGCTGTCTATTCTGAACCATCTTTATTTTCTGAACTTAAAACCTTTTTTCTTGCAGCTCTGTATTTCGAGAGCTAAAAAACATAAAAATGGTTTCTTATACTTATGTGAAAAGTGCCTAAAGAAGAAGGAAGTGAGGCTTGTGCATAACATGGCTGCATAGAAACCGGTATTACTCTTGTAACTATACGTGCCGAGATGGGTTGTTCGTGTGGTTTGGAAATTGGTCACTTTTTTTCTGTAAAAATGTCGATTTTGAATTTCAGCCACAAAAGAACAACATTATTACAATATTAATCTAAATCTTTAAATAAGAAATAATATATCTATAAGAGGTTATGCATAGGTTACTTTTAACCCGTTTTATTGGTTCCAACTACCTAGTCTCTTTTTTGACCCATTTGAGATCAAACATATATTGCCCTTCTAGAAATTATTATTGTCTTTTTGATGTCATCAGGGGGTGCTTGTGGGTGAAGGAAATTCTGTTGCTTCTTGATTCTTTATTAGATCGTGAACCTAGTTTATTTTCATCATTGTTGTACATTCAGGTTTCTTAATCATAGAATCCAAACTCGCATCAGCCAATTAAACCACATTTCTACCCTTCGGACTTAAGTCCTTTGTAAGGATCTAAAATTGTCATTTTAGACGAAATGTTGTACGTTAAAGCATGGAGTTTGTTAGATAATAAAACTAAGCATGTTTGGTTTGGGTTCTAAAGTTTTTGAAATGCTTGTTGGGATTTTTATGCTCTTTATTTTATGTCCTTAATCGGGATGACTCAGGAGCTCTTATAATGTACATTAAACACTAGGGTTCTCAGTTTGGTTTTGTTTATGTCAGACGTATAGTGATCTTAACAATAAGTGACCTGGTTGGGCTACTCCTTTTAACCACTCAATCTGTAGGAAGTATAGACTTCATGTCACTATATTTTGAGTTTAAACAAAAAAGTAATTCTTGCTAATATCAAAGGATTTGGGCATCAACGATTATTATTATGGCATCAATTACTATCATTAGTGCATCACTATAATTATTAGGGCATTTGTTTGATATCATCTACGAATATATTTGGTAGACTAGCAAATCCACGGAGAGATGATTTGTACTTAATTTTTGATCAGGTTATGAATGTATGTTAACTTTAACAGAGATCATGGGTTCCTGAAATGAATATATGTTGAGTTGAATTAAGTCTGATTCGTTTGGCAAATCCATGCTGAAACGATGCATGTTGGTACTTGGTTTTTGATTAGGTTATGTATGTATGTTAACTATTATCGTTCTTTGCCAGACTATTCATACGAATCGTATGTCTGGGGCGTCCAATGTATTATATACATTTGTTATGGATCGTGGCATTACTTGGGAGGTATGTGTATTCTCTTTATTAATTGAAGTGTTGTTGGTTATGTCTGTATATATCCTAGATTGTGAAATCTCTTGATTTTTGTTTTACTTAATATATTTATATGTTTATTTAAGGAAATTATTATGATTATTAAATATGAAAACTATGTCAAAAAAAAGAAAAATACTAGATTGGTTTATTAGTGCATCAAGGTCACATGGAAAAATAACATGTGTTTGTTAAATAAAAGTATCAACTGTTTGTCAAATTTAAGGCATCAGTTTGTCAAATTTAAGGCATCTGTTTGTCAAATTTAAGGCATCTATTTGTCAAATTTAAGACATCTGTTTGTCAAATTTAAGGCATCTGTTTATTAAATTTAAGGCATCTGTTTTATTAAATTTAAGGCATATGTTTGTTAAAATTAAGACATATGTTTGTTAAAATTAAATCATATAACACCTCGTATTTTAAGTCATTGTATGACATTATGTAATTCACAATTTATTTTTAGGGTTTTACGCATTTACTCTTAAACCGTAAACGTTAAGTTCGTACGTTTGTTTGATTATTTGATTAGTGCATAAGGGTATCATGAAAAAGAGCTTCTGTTTTAAGACTGTATTAGAGCGTCATTTTGATTGTTTTGTTTAAGGCATCTGTTTTAATATTGTAGTAGGGCATCAGTTTGTTTGTTTAAGGCATCTGTTTTATTTTGTTTTAGGCATCAACTTGTTTGTTTTTTTTTTGCAATCCCGTTTATTATATTTTGTTCATCCGTTTGCCTAATAGGTAGTTTATGACCGTTGCTAATTGTTTTGCGTCCATTGTCTATTTCCTATGTTTTATTAGTTTTTGACACATGTACTTGATTTTCCCGTAGTTATTGTTTAGAATCTAGGAGTCAAGTTATTGATATCCAACTCAGCTTCTATGAACGTTAGTAAGTATGATCCGTATGTTTATTTTATGTATGTGAAATGTGATTATAGCTGCAAATGAGGATATTGATTTTTTACAATTGCTTGGTTTAATAGCTAGGTTAAGAAGTTTTAGTTTGTGCTTAAATGATCAAGTTTATGATAATCGGTTCGATTGAGTACTCACTTAATTGTTTTTCTAATTTTTTTGCCTTTTATATTATAGTCAACGTTCAAAAGTTTTGATGATTAAATACTCAGCTAGTTAAATGATTTGTTTTGAAATTTTAGATTGCTGGAACGAAAAAGTTTTCTAAGGTGATTTATTTTCTTTGTTTCCAGCTTCATAGGGAGACGTTGGTAAGCAGATTTGTATGGCCTTTATGTTATAGCTTCACATCTTTTACCACATGCTTAAATGATGATATCTCGATTCTGTTTCCAGTTCGTATATGTGAATAGTGCCTCCTCTCCGGGTCCAGATCAGACCTACCTAAATGACTAAATCACAATCTCTTACACTTAGTTGATTATTACAACTAGTCAGTTTCTTTCTTTAGTTATTCATTATCACATGAATTTAAAACACAATTCAAACACTCTTAATACTAAATATTGTGGTTGCTTGGACTGTTGGGCATTGTTGTCCGTTGTATTTTTGTGTTATGTGGTATCATGGTGTCAAATGGTTCAAAGATAGTTCAAAAACTAACAAATAAGTCTTTCTTTGGGTATGCCGAAAACAAACCCGGTGGTTGCAGAGATATTCTCTCTTATGTCCAGGGATGAAGCATGTCATGCTGGGTATGTAAATACTAATGATTAGCAAGCATGTAATGATTATTGTAATATGTATACTTTACAAAGTACAATTTTGTTGCAGATTTCTAAACAGGGGATTGTTGGATTTCAACTTGGCATTGGACTTGGGATTCTTGACCAAAGCACGAAAGTACACCTTCTTTAAGCCAAAATTCATATTTTATGCCACATATTTGTCTAAAAAGATCAGGTACTGGAGATAAATCACCATCTACAAACACCTAAAGGTGAACCCCGAGTACCAGTGTTACCTAATTTTAGGTACTTTGAGAACCAGTGCCAAGACGAGAATAGACACGGTGACTTTTTCTCTGCACTCATGAAGGCACAACCATAGTTTCTCAATGATTGGAGGGATAAGCTTTGGGCTGTATACCATCTTCTTTGTTTAATATTTTTATAATTGTGTCAATGTTAATCATTATTCATCAAGATCAGATTTTGCACTTTATTTCAGCCTGTTACATTAGTTTCATCTTCTGTATTAATCATGTAATATTCATTTTTAACTCATGATTAGGTCACTTTGGAGGTTCTGCGTGATAGATTAGCCGAAGCTCATGGACAACATTTCGATAGGGGGTGCAGACTAAAGCCAAAATTTATGTATCAAGTCAAAAATTGATATGATTGCCCTGTACATGGAGTGTCAAGGCTGCAATACTTTTGAGGTTGTAATCTAATATCTTTTAATATCTTGATATTTTTGTCAATTCTCTACACATAAAACATAAACAACATTATTATTGTAAATTTAATTGGAAGGTAGCGTGTATAAGATCATTTGTTGTGCCATTAACTATATACATTAATAATATTGTAAATTTTATGTTAGTGCATGTCAACTTCTTGAATAAATTGGTTGCACAGTAACCTGGGAAACAGTGCGCGACATGATTAAGAATGTAATGCTAGGAAGAGATGAAGGGGCTGACAAAGTTGAAGATGAAGAAAGTAAAAGAGGCATTAACTATATCATCGATGACCATATTAGGGAATCAGTGTGTATAATATATTTAAGGCATCGATGAACTCATTAGGGCATCAATGCGTACTATACCTACATTAGTGTACATTCAGGTTTTTATTATAAAATGAATCTGGTTTGTTTTCACCATTGTTTTACATTCAGGTTTTTTAATCATAGAATCCAAACTCATGTCAGCCAATTGGACCACATTTCTACACTTCGTACATAAGTCCTCTTTAAGATCTATAAAAAGTGTCATTTTAGATTAAATGTTGTTCAAAGCCTGGAACTTTACACATGTCAATATCGTCAATCTTATCAGAAGGCGCTAAACTTTCTGATATTTGGGCTACTGTTGGTGTTAAGATGTTTGTCATCGCCACTTTCTACTATTGTGCATACCTCTGTTTACTCTTGTTCAGTTACATCACTATTATTTGCTTGACACGTTGCGGCTTCTAGCATTCCTCCAACTCTAGGTTTTTTTTTGATAAACAAGCCATTTTTGCATCCACGTTTATAATTTAGAGCTTTTGCAATTCCTTGATTGAATTTAGCTCCGCTTGCAACCGAGTGATTGCGTAAGTTGCAAATTCTGGTGCCTCACCATCTGCAAAGTAACCCTCAATTGTTTCACCTCAACACCACTGCTTTCAACTACTGTATTTTTGTCTACTCAGAACTTGATAAGTGATGCATTTTCCTTCTAGAGATGCGCAACTCTGCCTTGTTTCCTACTAGCATTATCACAATGTTTGAGTCGTTATGTTCTCTAAGCTCTTTTAACCACCTCTCAACGTTCTCAAATGTGACGTGGCGTGTTGTGTCATACACTAGCAAAGCACCAACAGCTCCTCTGTAGGATGCACTCGTGAGAGATTGGAACACACATGAAATTAGGCTCAAATAAGACTCTTTATCATAAAGGACCCAAGTTAAACTCTCACATGTTGCTCTAGCAAATTGTGCAGCTTATGGATTCTACAACTTCAGATATAAACAAAAGAGATCCTTTTATTTCTTTACATACATGAAAATCTAGTTAAAACCACAGTCACAAACTCACAATAAGCTTGGTGTCTACACCTTGGATATATAGCAAATTTTTAAGGAATATTTAAGTCAATTATATCTAACTGAGAAAGGTCCAAATCAATACAAATGTGCAACCTTGTCATGCACAATACCTTTACCAGAGTTGAGCATGGACACATATAGTAAATAAAGCCTATAGTTGATTGGGAGAGGCAGGAAAGCATATCTTGGCTCCCAAAATGTGTAAAGTTGACACATTTTAACACCACTTTAATTAGGGCATCACAATTTATATAATTTCGTTGACACTTTTTATCAAACACATTGTGTGCTCTTTCTCAAACATGATTTGTATCATTTTTTTCTTAACCTTTTTCCATATATATAGTTATACTCTGAAAATAACATATTTAGATAAACAAAAACACAAAAACGAAACAAATTATTCAAAAATACAAGCAATAAACATACCAAAAAGATTAATATAATCAAAGTAATCGACAATACATCCTGGGAAACAACGGTGAACGGTGGTTATTGGCGGGAAATGATGGTGAACGGTGGTTAATAGTGGGAAACGATGGTGAATGATGAGGAGGGGTGGTGAACGGTGGGGATGGTTGTGAATGTGCGACGAGGAGAAAATAGGCTGGTAAAAAAAGAAGGAATAGACAAAATTAGGCATTATATATGAAGTGGTATGAAGTTACAAAATAAACTTGGAAAAAACAAAAAGTTACAGAATAGTCCATGTAGTTTTGGTGCAAAAAAGGAGGGGAAGTTGTATTGTTTGATGCCTAAAATGTCAAATAATTCAAAAATATTCTAAACTATCACTAGTAGGGTACCCGCGCCTCGCAGCGGCGGGTACCCTGTAATTAATCAGAGAAAAAAAGGAAAATAACCCCGATCAGGCCCGGTTCACCCATTTTTACAGAATGGGTAGAAGCAGAAGTCAGACACTATGAATGATAAATAAAGAAAGCAGTAAAAGGTCATGACACGAGGCTCGTGTTTAACACGATTCCCTTATAATAGATTCATCGTATGTTTCCCAAGATATAACATTCAAAGTTGTTGTACAGCCGGACTTGACAAACTTGCCTGAAAGATAACAGAAAACTATGTGCTTCTGATCGAAAAGATTGCTGAAAAACGTATGAATGGAGCTTGTATTTCTTGTGTGTTTTTTATGTGTGGTATCTCTGGAATGGTTGAGATTGCCTTCAATTTAGACTGGACGGAGTAAGGGTGGAACTCGCCATTCCCACACCCACTCACCATTCATTCCTTACGCCGGCTACCCAAAGTCGCGCGTGACTTGGGCCTTCAAAGGTGAGCCACTCACCATCAGTGAGTGGTAACAAGTGGACCCATTTTTTTTAATTTATTTTATTTAGTTTGTGAGTGTGTATGGGTATTTAGTGGGTATATTTTATATAAAGTGGGTATTTTAATAAAAAGTGAGTTTAGTTGAAAGGTGAGTTGTTATTACGGTTGAAATGTGAGTAGTAAAATTGGAGAGAGAAAGTTGACGTGGCGCTGAGGTGTAAGGTGAGTTTGCGTTTATTACTCCATCCAGCCTTATACACATTTATATTGTAACATATGGTGTAATGGTGCAATCAATATTGGTTAATGACTTATTAATTTGCTCTTATAACTTATTAAAGCAAAGCATAATAGTCATTTAAGAGTCATCAGTTTATTGTTATAACTCATTAAAGCAAAACATAATAGCTCATTTAAAAGTGAGATTTCAGACAAAGTCATAACTTCAACTATTTTTCCCTCTATTCCAACCATCCTTCTTCGAGACTCGATATCTCATTCTCAATAACTCCATTTTGAACATATAATGGCTCGCTATAGATCCTTAAACTTAATAATTATATTCGTCAAACTAACAGCCACTTCTCTCCGGTTCGTTTTCAGACGTCTTTTATTTTCTATCCGAACCGGTGACCACTTATGTTCTCGGTTGAACCAGTTGGCCCAGTCCGGCTTTCAAAACTATATGTATTAGCATATAAATTGTATAAAGCTTTGTGTGTTTTATTAGTTTATACAATGCGTATAATATCATGTTTTTTCATATTAAGGGTGTTTTAAAAAATTACATTAATTAGTAATTTGTTTTAATAATAACATTAAATGTGTTGACCAGTCAATAAGTGTGTTGTAAATTGGTTAATTGTAGATATTGCATGAATATTTGTATTATTAAATTTTAACTCTTTGTTGTTTGCATTAAAGATTGTACAATATGTATCAATCATTGTATTACTTAATTTTTTTTCATTGAATGAAAAGAGAGGTGTGTGACATAATTTTATTGTTTGCATAAAATATTGTACAACACGCATAAGAATTTATATTACTTAAAAATATGTGCATTTAATGAAGAAAGAAGGATGTATTCAGAATTTTGATCTTTGCATAAGATGTTGTACACCATGCATTAAATTTTGTATTACTTAAAAAATTAGATTGCATTTAATAAGAGAGATGGTCTAAAATGTTTTATATGTAGTATAGATGTCTTTAGACATCGATACCTCAAAATGTCAAATAATTCAAAAAAAAATTCTAATTAATTAGTGGCTCCCAACTATTTATTTTTGAACTTCCAATATCATGTCCTGATTTTACACAAATTCACAATAACAAGAAAGAAATAAGTTTAAAATGAGCTGAATGAAATTTACATATAACCTGTGTTTAATCAACTGCGTGAATTGATCTGTGATTCGAA